>OOFB01009956.1:43410-51707 GCA_900323305.1 Trachyrincus murrayi | reverse complement strand
TCCCCAAACACCGTCCATTATACCCTAAAAACCACAATGAAGGGTCAAACCCCATATATGAAAACAACAAGAATACAAATCACATATTCATATATATATACCATGCATTTACATATATATATTTACATCATGGTAATATACACTTAACAAAACGTGATACTAAACAAACAAGGCGCGCCACATTACGAACATACCTGGACAAATGAATGGGAACACATAAGCAGTGTGAGTGAGCAGCCTCTCTTCCAACACAGCCTAACATGAGAGAGGGGCGGGGCACACACACATGCGGGAGCATCATTTAGTTAAGCTAGTTTACACGGTATATTTAGCCTGCTAACATATCGCTTACACACTCGACAAAATATTCCCATTCAGTCCCTTTTACAACAATGGCACTTCGCCAGCTCTACATGAATTTAACGTATGAATGAACATGTTTTTATCAACTATTTACAACGTTAATGCACTTTTCGAACAACTGCACTCGTGCGAGCTCACCTCACTGCAGGAATCTCCACAGACTGAGGAGAGATCGCGCTGCGCACACAAATGACGTCAGCAACAGGTTGCAAAATACAAAACTCCCCAAATGACATAAGCAAATAAATTTAAATAAAAACCTGTAAAAACTATACCATAGTGACAACAAAAATTAGAAGGGTTTTAAGTGAAATACAAATCATTTCTTTTCATATTCGTTACACACACACAGAAGCTCCTACATCTCTTACATCATCGCTGCACAACATGCTTCACATCTGCTGAACAATACCACACACGCACGCGCACACACACACACCCACACACACACACACACACACACACACACACACACACACACACCCACACACACCCACACACACACACACACACACACACACACACACACACACACACACACAGATGCAGAGGGCTCCTCCAGCTGCAGTCCAGTACACTGCAACACAGACCAGTCTGTGTGGTCACCACTCCTTACACATCTTGTTATCTCATTCTGTTTGTCTTACATTCTGTTGCTGCATTCTATACCAAGTTCCTTTCTTAATAATGATATTAATTATCATGTATAGCATTTATATAATGCGATCAAAGCACTTTACGTAGTGTGTGTGTGTGTGTGTGTGTGTGTGTGTGTGTGTGTGTGTGTGTGTGTGTGTGTGTGTGTGTGTGTGTGTGTGTGTGTGTGCGTGCGTGCGTGCGTGCGTGTGTAATTATAATTATCATTATGGTATAAACCTTTTGTGTTGCTTGCAATCGGGGCTGATTCTCTCAGGTTGGCGAAGCCCTGTGTGGTGAAACCTCCAGCTAGACTGAGTCCGTGTATATTCGTATCTGATTTAATACATTTCTCGTGAAGACAGTTTGGTTGTTAAAACAATTTATTACAAAGTATAGATTTCCACCACGAGAGAGAGAGAGAGAGAGGAAGACACTTGTTTTCATGCTTTTTGTGTGTGTCTAATGTCCACAATTCAAACGACCTCACGAAGCAGTATCCATGACAACATCAGCCACTGTTTCACTCAATCTTGCTCTGCATCTACGGCGTAGAGCTGACACAGGTAGGCTGCCTGAACATGTTATATGTGATCATGTTGTGGGAAAGGGTGGTCATCATTGTAATCAATACCCAATCATTATGGCACTTCTGTGATTGCTTGCTTATGTGTATTCTGTGCTGTATTCTCTCTCTCTCTCTCTCTCTCTCTCTCTCTCTCTCTCTCTCTCTCTCTCTCTCGCTATACAAAACAAAAGAGAGGGGGGAGCTTTTGTATTCAAATATATGGACAAATATCAATCATATTTGGAAGGAAAAAAACGGCTGTTGCATATCGTGCACAGAATCCCATATAAACCATGAACGCGGTGCAGCGGCAACAGAAACACAAGCAGTGAGTCTCGGTGGGCACTTGCGGTATTTAGCCCCTCCTCTTCGCGTTCTCCAATGGACGTCAACTCTGACTTTACCACACGTATTTCTTTGGCCCCCGACGAAGTAATCTGCGTAGACCTTGAAAAGCTTTTGACAGGAGTCGGACCACAGCTCTTCCAGCGCACAGGCTCGAGGTGAGTTTGAATGGAGCTCAATGTTCAATGTTAGATACATTCCCCATTCCATCGCATTTATTAAGGCAATGAATGCGAATAGACGGGGTACCTGAAATGGTTATTCTGTAGGCTATAATTAGTATAAGAAAAAAATCTGCATATTGCGCGTAAACTGATAATTGGTGATGATGCGTGCGTTGGCTCTAGCATCCTAAAGAGGGGATTCATTTGGAAACTCAAACATGTTTAAAAGAAAGGCAATTTGACTTGTTTAATGTTGACACCGTTACAGTCTCCATGCAGTTTGGTAATGGTGGCACATCTGATCATTCGCAGTCTTGCTGCTGCAGAGTGCTTTCCCACGGATTCTGCAGCCAACTCCTACCTGTTGGTGGCATGGTCTTAGAGAAAACACGTCGGAGGACGACGTCCACATGTCTATTACCACGAGAAAAAAAACGCGGCAGTTTTCATCCTTTCACGCAGTTTACCAATGTTGGCCGTCATGCATTGGCAGAAGTCCGTGCGTCGGTAGTGCAAAGGTGTGGGGCTTGAGTTGTTATAAACCTACAGGTAAGGCGGGCAGGGGGGGGGTAAGGGATTTGTTGTTGTTATTGTACGGTTTTTTGTAGACAAGACCAAAGAGAAGTGTGTTTTAAACGTACGCAGGCCCACATACAATCGGATAATTCGCCTGGGAATGTTATTGTTGATTGTCACGCGTCTTTACTGATGACGAGTTGACGGTACACACCGCGGTCCGCACCTGTGATCCCCTGCTGTCGTGTCGTCGCATGTGCTGTAGCTGCTCGAGCTGAGTTGAAGCAGCACGTTGTGGCGGGAAGGGCTACTACAGCAGGTGTCCACGAGCTCAACCGCACAAGAGTGGCGCGGCGCGGTTTAATAAGAACAAAAGACGCGTCACACACTCTTTTCTGAGTGTGCCGTGGAAAAGGAAAGTGGACATGACCAAAGCTGACCTTCTTGTTCCTTGCACTGGTATGCTTTATGATGGTTTATGTTCACCGTATAGTTTAAAGGATGTTTTTACGATGAGTGAAACGTTGAATATGATTAGAAGAGGAGATTAAATTGAAAGACGTGAGTAAAATGTGTGGCGGACCTTTGATGTTGTATTAGTAGTCTTCTATCAACGTCTCGTCCTTGACACGTTTAAGTTTATACACTCATTGCAATATTTTCAGGTAGGCTTCTTCTCAATGCCAGTTATCTTGGTGGTGGTGGAAGGTCACGTCTTTAGATCAACAGTAGCCTGACTAATCCCTTATATAAGAGAAAAGAGGCCAATAAGCTACATTGGGACACTGTTCTAGCAATTCTTCAACGCTTGTTTGTGCAACACTTCATTATTGGTCATGTGACGTCAATGTTATTTTTCATGTATGTGTTGATGTTTTAGATATTTGGTGTGTTGCATATAATATTCCATAGATTCCTAGTCTTTGTAACTCTGGTTTTAACTCTATATATGAGCCATGGCAGGCAAAGCAGCTGTGTATGATTGCAATATTGATGAATTGATGATCTTCCTAAACGTCTAAGAAAGAGAAGTATTGGATTCCCAGCTCTTTTCCCTGGGTTGTTCAACCCGTTCAAGTTACAGTTGACTGATCACCTGCTCCTGTTGTATATGTACCAGATCAAGCCAAGCTCCAGCTTCCCGTGTTCCAATTACATCAGGGTAATTGCAACCTTTTGTCTGCCAGACAAGTTAGATGTCTCACTCCTGTTTGATCTCATCCATGTCCTCCTGCTCAGTCAGCTGTGTGCATCAGAGCAACACAGCAACCATCCATCCGCCTTCCCACTTGGCAGTGACTCCAAGCCATCTTGGAGTTGTAGACTCCAAGATGGCTTCATGTTCATCATGATGAGAATGAAATGAGTGTAGTAGTCACCCAGAGGATTATTGCTGCTCTTTTGTTTTTAGATTTCTTTTCTTTTTGTTAAATTCCACACAGACTCTTTTGGCTGGTCTAGTGATACTGAGCAGAACATCAGTGTTGAGTGCTTTTTTTCTCTCCCCCCCTGCCCCCTCATTTGTGACAGAAATCCCTATTGAAGCACATGCAGAGATGGGTCGCAAGGAAGCCGACTATGTGTGGAAGAAGGACACAGATAACATCCAGGATGTCTTTGAGTTCATGGAGGAGTTGGGATCGTAAGTAATGCTCCTGACTTCCTCATCGAAGACTGTGTTGTTGTGGTGTACTGTATGCATACTGACATAAAGCTATAACTATGCATACTGACATAAAGCTATAACTATGCATACTGATATAAAGCTATATGTATTGGAAAAACTGAGAATGATGGAGAAGAGAAGTTGTGTGTTGAATTATTGTAATGATGTTTATTGAAATAGACTTCAGCTTTGAGAATCCAATTTGAATCTAAAAGTTTCATCTAAAATAGTTTTATTTTTTAAGTAAAGTTCCATTCACGATTAATACACTTATTTTCAAATTAGAAATTTTAGTAATAGCAAGAAAAGCCCCAGTAATGCCCCCTTTAAAGCTCTCTATGTTTATACATAAGTACAATGGAAAGGGCCTGATTGTAGCCCCTCCAGACCAGAGGCAAGTTGGGCCAGAGAGATTATTGCTTTGATTGGATTGACGCGAGGAGACCTACTTTAGTCAAGTCTTAGCCGCGAGACACTTTGTACTGCTGGGGCCGGTCTCATCCCTCAGGTGTCACTTAACCTAAGCAGCTCATTCATACAATGAGCTCATCCAAATAGGGTTAATACTAATTCAGTAAAAGGTACAAGCCCTTTTTTTTATTTTTGTTTTTTATTTATGCATATGGTTTTTAAGATTATGTCTTAGGTTTCAAAGTGGCAAACAAGCAAAAAATGGTTTTGCAGTGAATATCCAAGGTATTTTTTTTTATTAAAGGCTCAATGAATCGGGACAACAGTAAAGGTGTGACAGTGCTATAGGTCTATGTCAAATGCTATGCTGTTGGAGCATAGAACATGTAATGCAAAGTGTCAATAAGACATAAGGCATAATATATAATATCAGCTGCACATGGTCAGTAATGACCAGATTACTGTGGTCACCAAGGCCTACCAAGAACATTTTTAATATTTGGATGTAATAAAACTGAATATGTCATTAGTGGCAGTCGGTAGTTATTTCCCAGGCCACCCTGAAAAAACACTGAGTTTCCCTGTTGTTCAGCCAACTAAAGCATGCATTCACTGTTGAATCTGAATTGAACACATATATTTGGATTATATTTATATATTATATTCAATGTCAGAAAAGAAGGATAGAGATATGTAGATGTTCTAATATTAATGTGTAGTATGTATAACTATGTAATTTGATAAGTTATAATTATGGTTATATTATAACTTATATAATAATATAATAATAGTTCTAATATGTTACATCTTGAAGATGTAAGAGGCCATGCTGTTCATAAGGCTGTGGTTGACATATTGTGATCACTTAGCAAACATAACCATTACAGCGGTTTTACGTGATTAGAAGCAATACAGTAAAGATGAGATGTTCCCTTCGGAGGAAAATCTATACACCTATACATGCAGCTGCACATTCAAATCTACAAAATGTATTTATTTACCTCAATGACATTGCTTATCTATAGTCACAGACATTGCTTTCTGTGATAGCTTTTTTTGGTCACACTATAAGCAAGAGGATGTGACTCAGATAAAGCTGATGTGCTTATTATTAACCAGTGGGGTTACAGTGCCTGTGTAACACGCCAAATGAGGCCTCTCTCTGTGGGCCTTATCAACCACAATATAATATAACATTGTTTCCTACTCTCTCAAGAGGCCCACAAACTCTCGCGGGGGGTTCAATTGAACCCCCGGCTATTTCAGAGATGTCATCATAGGATAAATGCAGGTGCCGCTCATAACATTAATTATGGGTCTACTACTTGTATATACCAGGGCACGGGTAGTAGACTTATCTTCACTAGTTTAGTCTACTTCCCATGCCCTGGTACATAAAAAGAGCAGACCCATAATTAGTGTTATGAGCGACACCTGTGTCACTATTTTTTACCTCCTGAAGTCTACATTTACTTTAAGCACACGTGACTAAGCAGTTGGTCCATTGTCCTTCTGACTACCAGTGAAGCGGTGTGACTGTTGCTGTGGCTTACACCGGCTGTCATTGTGGTTTGATGAATAACTTCTCTTGAGGGTCACGTTGAGCAGCAAGGTAACTGTCCATAGAGAATCATGAGTCATGGCAGCCAAGGAGAAATGAGTTCAGTCTAGCAAAGTGTTATGATGTTACTGTGTGTGTGTGTATGCTCTTTTTAGTCTGCCTGAATTTCTGAGGCTGCGGTATTGGCAGGGAATCATCCATTTCCCTCATCCTAAACAAAAAATAAATAAATGTGCAAATCAAATGAAAATACCTCTTCATATTATTGTGTCCAAGGCATTAAAAGGCTCTAAATAGAGCATGCTTGATAATAATGGAATCCTCCATCATGTAATCATCAGCATCAAGTAATACTAAAGCAGGGGTCCTCAAACCCGAACCACAACTGTCTCCGGACTCTGAGCAAATTATACTTTTCATGTATTTTCTGCGAGACATCGCCGCGACGCAACGCGTCAAAATTCTCCGAACGTAAATGTAAATGTAAATCTCCGCTTCCTCCACTGCAAGCAACAATTTAATTTATAGCTGTGAATCTGCGCTTTAAGCTGGGTTTTCTGCAAAGAATGCAACGAAAAGTAAATCGCGAACAGATTTGTAATTGAGGACCCCTGTGCTAAAGGGTACTTTGGGCTAGCTCAAAGGTACAACCACTTTCATTGGAATTCAATAACTCTCACCGACTTCAATATGTTCATCCCAACGGGATGTCCCTTGTGACGTACTTATCATATCCTGTCTATGTTAAGCCCTCCCTGTCTTTGACTTGGCCTGAAGGCTAAAAGGTCGGTCTGGCCACAACCTCTACTGCGCATGCTCAGTTCCTAAGCCGTGTACCTGTTACACACACTGCTACACCAATGGGCATGACAGTGACAGAGTTTCCATTGCGTAAGGGATAAAGGGCCTAATCCACCTTGGTGGAACAACTATTTACAGACAATGCTGAAGATAGCATGGGGACAGAACACTATGAAATAGAACAGGGCCTGGTTACTGCGTCAGCCATGTGAGGGCCTAAACCCTGCACTCTGCACCTAATGGATTTTCAATTGGAACCTGTCACTTCTTTTTGGGTCAGTCAAACCATTAAATCTGTCAGGATCCATTAAAGCATATTGTCAAAGAATTGTAAGGATTTAAGGATCGGCAACTATTAGGTGTATTGGTATATAGCGAGAAGTACATTCAGCTAAGCATTCAGTGCAAATCAGAGAGGAGGAGAAGTGTATTAGAAAAACATAATGAGCAGGGAGGTCATGGGACGGTAACGGTGTGACCATCATATGTTATCAACTGTGTGAAGTACAAGAGATTGCTTGTGTAGCCAGAGGCCTTGGAGCTCCAGGTGTGTAAGTCTTGTTTAGCATTGGAATACTAGCTACGGGTCATGTGTCATCATAGGAGCCTGGTATCACAGGAACTAGAGTTTTCTTTTTGGTCTGTACCAATCCAAAGAGTTTGTACTAAACACAATCACTATTTCCTTAAATAATTTATAGTGGGTTTGGCTGAATCACCAGGACTGTAATTGTTGAGGGAGTTTGGGACGTGGATAATAACGAAGCCGCCCAGGTTGGTTCACATTGGGCCTGGTATAATGACAAATTAATCAGTCACCAAGAGACCCTTTACTAACGAGAAGGCAGAGCTAGGCACTCTGCTGCTTGCTGCCTGTCTGTTAGCAATGTGTTTGTGTGTTTCCTGCCAGGGGGGCATTCTCCGAGGTTTACATGGTGAAGGAGAGGAAGACCGGCAAGCTGTTTGCCATGAAGTGTGTGAAGAAGAAGCAGAAGAGAGACCTCAATCTGGAGAACGAGATCGCTGTGTTGAGGAAGTAAGTAGCAACCTTGTGACCTTCTATCACACTTACATTCTCTCAGTACACATCTTTAATTTCTAAATATCTGTAGTAGTTAGTGCCAATATAATTTATAGCATGGGTTTTTGTTTATAGAAGCACATTTTAGAAATGGTCATTGTAGTAGTTTACATTTACAGAAGTTTTTAGTCAAAAGGACAATTCCCAATTGATGATGTGAATGAACATAAATATAAAGTCCAATA
>OOFB01009956.1:35910-40910 GCA_900323305.1 Trachyrincus murrayi | reverse complement strand
TAGCACCATCTAGTGGCACTAAATATTTTACAAGCGCCAACACTTATTATATTCTCTGAAGCCACATGATTGAGGCTACATGTACCTTCTGTTGTATCCTTCTAGGCTCTGCGGATATCCCCCTTTTTATGAAGAAACCGAGACGCGGCTTTTCTCCAAGATCATGAAAGCACAGTACGAGTTTGATTCTCCCTTCTGGGATGACATCTCTGAATCTGGTAACTAGATCTTCTACAGTTTATTGGTAGAGATATTAACCCTATTTATGTATTGGTTTATTTATGTATTATTATTTTTTAATTCAGCTAAAGATTTCATAAGCAACATGATGCAAAAGAATCCCAACCTGCGCTACTCTACAGAACAGGCTCTCCGGCACCCCTGGTGAGTGTCCATCATTATCATTATTTTTCCACCTGTCTTTTATAAAGCCAACTGGCTATATGAATGCAATGTTTATAATAACAATATGATAAATTACTTAAAGTTAAACTTTAACATATAAGAGGAGAACTCCTACCTTTTTTCTTTTAAAGAGTCAATAATATAGCATTTGGCAGAAAAAATAGGTATAGCCAATTATTAGGGATAATCTAAACCTAAGCATTTTTGTCCTCCAAGGATCATTGGAAAGACAGCACGGAGCCAGGACATCTACCATTCTGTCAGCGTTCAAATCCAAAAGAACTTTGCCAAGTCCAAGTGGAAGGTAAGTTCTTACCGAGCCGGGCCCCTCAGGGTCTTTAAAGCCGTGTAATCAGTTCTCCCTGATGAAGGAGTATTCTCCATAGATTCTGTTCTGTAATCAAGGTTGTTCAAGGTGATTCAGAGCTCTTACCTAATCATCATCAAATGCAATTATTATGTATCCATTTTTTTCTTAAAGGAAAGGAACGTGTACACTGTTCACAATATGTAATATGGCCAAACTTGAAAAGCTTCTTCTTTGTATTTTATCATATTCCAATTCAAAGAATATTTACAGTATTCAGTATTCACATCTTAAAACTCATGTTCCCCACTGACAGCTGTATCTCCACTATGTGTGTTTCTCCAGCAAGCGTTCAACGCCACCATGGCCATCAACCACATGAAGAAGCTCCAGCTGGCTCACTCAGAGATGATCATAAGGCAGGCCAATGTGCCGGACATCAAGGTCATCGACGTCTCCTCGCCCCCCAGGCCACGCAAACGCCTGGATCCGGAACGCCTGGACCTGGAACGCACGGGCCCGGAGGTGCGGGAGGTCAACGGCAACATCCCCGAGACGGAGCACATGGCCCTGCCCCCCAGCCCCGCCGAGCTCAAGAGCTGCTTCTTCCCGCTGAAGACCTGCCACAGCCAGAGCCAGCCGCACCACGTGCCCACTATAGCCGAGCAGGGCAAGCACGCCTACCACTCGGAGCCGGCGAACCTCAACGGGTGTGTGTGTTGAGTTCACTCTAGTCTAGTCTAGTCTAGTCATCTGCCTTCTCCAACTCCCACTTGAATCAATACTGCACTGTTTAGGAATCATAGCATTAATATCATCTCTCTCCTCAGCTATGGTAAAAACCACAGTGGCAAGGTGGTGCAGACTGGAGTGTGTTCGGTCATGTGAATGTCCAGATGGAACTGACATGGAATGAAGAAACACTTTATTAGGTAAACTGGACTAGAGGAAGCATGTATTTATGACATTAAAGGCGTCACGCTCTGCTATTTTCTAATAGAAGAGAGTACTGCTTCATACGCATGTAGTGAAAAGAATTGCAGTCTGCCACATCAACTCTTTTGCGGAGAAGTTGGACCATTGATTCAAAATCGGACCAATGGAGAACGCAAATCCTGGACCAATGATGTCAATGGTCCAACTTTTCCATGAATTTTCAGTGGAAAACGAGGTTTGGTAGGCATCCCATCCCAGTGTCTCTAACCATGTGTGTTTGTACACTTTTTTCCAGGTCATTCTCCCTGAGGTGACAGCGTGAAGCTGATTGGTTGCAGTGGCCCCCACTGGTATAGCGAGTGAAGAGTGGGGCCCTCAGACCGGCCAAAATGCTAGAGGTTCCAGGGTCCAGGGAACCTTTTCTTTTTTAAAGGGTGCCTGTGAAGCCTCTCCCAAAAGCACAGACGTATCACAAACACACACACACACACACACACACACACAGTACAAGCTTAACAAATGTGATGTCCACTGTTATACAGAGTATGTAATGCTCTGTTCCCATGCTATTTCAAACACAATCACTGACATTTGTGATGTGGTTTAAATGTCATTATAAAACCTTGCTCATTCATCTGGATACCTTTAGCAATTTCCTCATTTGAAATGCTTTGAGTGTTTGAATGTTAATTAAGGCTATGACACTCAAATGTGCAAAATGTTTTGAATTGTTTTGTTGTTGCTTAACATGCTACTTTATTGTCCAATTGCATGGTTATCCTGAGGGTTGTATCATGTTTGTATCATGTAACTGACCCTTTTGAAATGCCTACGGTGTGTGTGGGATCTGACTCTTGTTTAATTATACTGATTGTAATGGTTTTGTTTTATTTTTGTGAACGTATTTGCTACTTTTTCAAATAAACATAGGAAAAGACACAATACAGACAGCAGCTTACCATCATATTTTTGCAGTTACTCATTGCACTACATTAAGTAATTCAATTTTGCCAATTCAATTCTCTCTCGCTCTCTCTCAAAATATATTTGTAAATATTAATATATCACCATACAGAAATTGTAAGGAGGCGGTACTTCTTGGTTCTGTGTTTTGTGTCACAAGCTGTGTGTGGCTTTGTATTGATGTGTTTAAACAGATGTTAATATTGTGTATGTATTGAGCCCCTGTATGCTGATGCAGTTTTATCAAGACGCCATTGCATTTATTTTCATTTACTTTAATTATAAAATATGAAATTGAATATTACCCCATTGATTCTTGCAATGGGCTACAGGGAGGGGGGGGTGTAGATTAATAGGAAAATTTATAAAAAATGATATAATGCATACAGTACTTACAAACACTTTGTGGATATTGCTGTTCACTCTCAAAATAAACAAAAGAAATTATATTGTGGTTATATTCTTTTAACAAAAACATACTCTGCAGCATAATTAATGTTACATTTGTTCCCCCAACTGCAAAAAAAGGCTAATTTAAATGACATTTGAGTTTGATTCCTGTACTCCTGTTGAAGGGGCCTATTGAAAAAGGCCTTAATAGTCAAATGCACTTCTGTTTCTAACAAACATCCTCATTTCCTGTTTGATTTCAGACCAGCCAGCCCATGAAACAGACTTCTTATTCAGGCCACAGGGTGCATGCACACTAAATAAATAAATAACATTATATGGGGGGAAAACACTAACCCTAAACCAGTCCTTTTTTTGTAATCCTGATGAAATGTAGGTAAAAGGTTGGCTTTCAACCTGCACTGATAAATGCATGGTTTACATGACACCAGCTGAAATGTCAACATGATACATCATAACATAGACAAATGAATGCAATATAATACCGTAATGTCAAGAGTAATATTCCATGTCTCCAACCCAAACATTGATCTATGTACTTACTGTAGTTTTATCACCACTATTTTAGGGTCAATAAATGTGACACATGGCTGTCTGTGACAAAGATCAGACATAATTTCACAACACACTTGCTTTGACTTCTCATGCTTTCACTGGTGTGGGGAACCAGGGCAAAGGGCAGAGCATTCAAAATGTCTTCCATAACAAAGAGTGCATCCAAAGGCAAAGCCAGGTCAACTCGCCAGGTCAACATGACCAGACATCAGCACACACACATGACGTAGCACTTGACTGCAGGGATTTTCAAGTGAACACTAACTAGTCTATAGTCTGATGGCCAATCAATAATGAGGAGGGCCTCTTCACAAACCAAAAACAATAGTTTTAATAATTATAATCTCCCTCTCCTTATCAATGTGTTTGCCAACAGGCCACGCATTTGCAAAAAGCTTTTACACTTTGAGCTGATTTTGTTGTTTGTAATTTGTTAGGGAGGGCTCCACGTGGGGGAAATTCCTTTTGGGAATTCATATCAGTGTGAAACCCTGTTGGAAAAAGCTGCATGGATAGATATACAAATAACACATGTATAGACATATGCATGGAAATAAGCAAAGAAATAGAAAGAAAGCAATTAATTAATTCAGAATCATAAGTCTGCATGTTTTCCATTATAAGTTAAAATGTGCTGTAAAATATAGGTGTTTTATATTTAAAGCATGCGGTAACACTTTACAATAAGGGTACATTAATTAACCATAATTAACAATAGGTAATACAGTAATAAGCATTAACTAACAGTTAACTAATAGTCTAGTAATAATTGACTAATGGTTCATGTCTACTAATGGTGATCATGTTAACTAAGGTATTCATTAATATATTATTTAATAGCTAACACACTACCGCTAACCCCTATGCTAATGCTTATTACTGCATTAACTAATGTTAATTAATTGTTAATTAATATACCCTTAGTGTTACCAGCAATGCAACAAATATGATTGCTTCACTTATCAACCTAAGGGCCTTAGCATGACTTCAGCTGATATGTATGTCATATTCCTAGAATATTTTCCACCAGATAGTGTTTGCTAAACCCAGACTTGTGAATATTCATGAGCTGGCTTGTCAGTGGGTGTTGACCTGGGTCTTGGTGTGTGTTTATATTCTAGATCCTTTCCTTGTCTTGCAGACTGCTGATGTTTGATGAGCCAGAACCTCCACACCAACCACAATCAACATCTGCAGAGCCCTTACACTGTGAGTAGTACTAATCTATAATATGAATTATATATATATATATATATATATATATGTGTGTGTGTGTGTGTGTGTGTGTGTCTCTGTGTGTGTGTGTGTGTGTTTAAAAAATCTATATATTCTTGCAAATTAGTCCCTTAAATGAGCTACTTAAATGTGCATCGTTTGCAAGCATTCTTGAAATGCTTATATGTAATGTATTGTTTTGTTTTTC
>OOFB01009956.1:7426-35890 GCA_900323305.1 Trachyrincus murrayi | reverse complement strand
CAGAGCCCTTACACTGTGAGTAGTACTAATCTATAATATGAATTATATATATATATATATATATATATATGTGTCTCTGTGTGTGTGTGTGTGTGTTTAAAAAATCTATATATTCTTGCAAATTAGTCCCTTAAATGAGCTACTTAAATGTGCATCGTTTGCAAGCATTCTTGAAATGCTTATATGTAATGTATTGTTTTGTTTTTCACCCACAGACTAAATTGATAATCTATCATGGAAACTATTGCAGAGTTGATCTCATTCGCTAAAGAGATGCTGAGCCACAGGCCGGGCCGTGGCATGGTGAAGGTATACCTGCTGGGCTCCACGCTGGCCCTGCTCGGTGCAGTGGGGGGGCTAGTAGAAACCATCCTCCTGCTGTTTTTGGAGGAGAGGCAGCAGGAGGGTGTCGAGGAGGAGGGTGAGCACAAGCTTCTTTTCATGGAGACGAGGACGGATAATAAGAAGCAGCCGCTGGAGCCACAGACCGGCAAGCTCCTGGTGACGGCAGTCCATGCCTCCTCCTGAACTCTATCTCTATGTTGACAAGAATATAAATGTCAATTGTGTTTTATAAGTCTGATTTTACTGTGAATAGAGAGAGAGTTGTGTTGTGCTGCTGGGCAGCAAATGTTCAAAAGATTTTGTCATAAAATAATAAAAGTCTGTTTATATTTTCTTTAAGTATCGAATGTTAATCTGTAATCTGTTTTAAAGAGATAAGCATTGTTGGCCGTTGCATTTTAATTTTAGTCTTGTTATCTTGGATAAAATGGTTATTTTAAAAAAACACAACAACCCCTATTCAAATGAATTAGAAATCGATTTGATTAAGAATTACTGTAAATCTTAAAAAAAAAAGAAAAGAAAGAAGTTGGTCAAATCAATCTCAATTTCCCAAAAATATAAATATGTCAATGTATCAAACATACAAATATGTAATCCAACTCCAATACACCTTACCTAGATGTATTGCTAATGATTAATTTATACTATTTATTATTGTTTCAAAGGCTTCACACAACAAAAGTGTAACTTTTTTTAACCACTAGAGGGCGGTAATAAAATGTCTCAGCAAGTCAAGAACTCAACTTCCGTCTCATTAGCGGAAACTGAGTCATATGTATGTTTTGTTTTGTACCATGTTTACTAGTGTCACATCAATCTTCATCGAATATACAACGCATTATATGTACTTAAAAGTTAAATATAAATAGCGGAGTCAATTTATTTCCAATGGCGGATCCGGCGGTGGCATCGGGTGGCTTCAATGCAGGAGGGGTAAGATCGGCATTAAAACAAATTGACCCATATCATTTGGCGTATGGACGACTACTCAGGAAATTATACCGCTCGTGTTGAAACAGCTTGGTCGTCAATTTGACTATTCAAACTGTGTCATGCTGTCAGCAACAAAGATTCGCGATGTGCTCTAAGCCTTTTAGTAATACTCTATTATACTGACACGCATTGATTATGTTTCTCTGATGACTGACGTTGTGTTCATGGTTCTCAGCGGTCGAGTAGTGGCAAAGCAGCTTCCAGCCCAGCGGAAAACTACCACATGGCGAGGCGTCGCACCCTACAGGTGGTAGTCAGCGCCCTTCTGACAGAGTGCGGATTTGAAAGCGCAGAGAAAGCGGCTGTGGAGTCCCTCACTGAGATGATGCAAAGCTGTATGTATCGTTCATTCGTTCGAGTTGTAGGCTTTGCTATCAATGTGTAGGTAATCATGGTGATGGGATGTCAATAATATATACTATGTACTGTTTTTGTTTCTCCAGATATCACAGAAATAGGACGCTGTGCAAAATCCTACTGTGAACATACTGCCAGAAGCATTCCCACACTCCCCGATGCAGTTGTCACACTCATTGAGATGGGTACGAAAAAAATATATGAATATCATAAATTAGGTTACAACGAACAATACTGTTTGTCTATTTATTTTGTCCATGCAGCAAATGCCATAAATGACTAAAATTATCGATTGACTATCAAAATCGTAAGAAATATATTTTCTGTTGACCGAATAATCATCTAGTCGTTTCAGCCATATCCATCAATGTATAAATTCTGAGAAACTCTATTTGTCCCTACAGGGTTCAATGTTGACACTCTTCCTGTCTATGCAAAACGATCCCAACGGATGGTTATAACAGCCCGTAAGTACCCACGATTACAGACTATTGGTAATATACACCCTGGGTCTACACCACTGACTATTTCAGGATTACAGTTGGTTTCAGATAACTGGAATCATTACTGGATTTTGTTTTGTGTTTTTCAGCTCCGGTGACCAACCCCCCTGTGACTCCAAAAGCCCTGACGGCAGGACAGAAACGCCTGCACCCCTCGTACATTCCCAGCCACTTCCCAGAGTTCCCCGACCCCCACACATACATCAAAACCCCCGTGAGCCAACTGATGTTTTCTAACTGACTGACTAACCAGGGCAGGTCAGATGACTTATGTCATAAAATGCATCACTGCATGCGATTTTGCCCCCATGTGTTGTACTTGCTGTTTCTAGATTTGTATTTTTATGTGTAATGGCAGATGGCCCCACCTGAACAAAACAAAAAACACCAGCAGTTAAATCTGCGTGGAACATTCTGGCATATAGCAAAGACATGATTTCATGATTTGAATTATGCTTTCAATGATTTTTTTCTTTTTCTTTTTTTAAACCAATTCAAGACTTTCCGGGAGCCCGTGTCGGACTACCAAGTGGTGAGGGAGAAGGCGGCATCTCAGAGGAGGGACGTGGAGCGGGCGCTCACACGCTTCATGGCCAAGACTGGCGAGACACAGAGCCTCTTCAAGGATGACATCACCGCCTTCCCATGTGAGTCACTCTTGACCCCCAAGTAAAACCTTTTCCCTTTACTCCCGTATTGCCCAACAGGTTTCCTTATCTTGCCTCGGGCACCTGGGAACGATGTCTATATATGTATGTGTGTTCACAATGTGTATATACGTATGTATGTGTGTTCACAATGTGTATATATACATATCTTAGTGATATTTAAGTTGCCCTGGGGGAATGAGAATGTTTTTTTGTGTGTGTGAAATACAGTATATGAAATATATGATACATATGAATTAATGCCCAAGTCTTTTCAAAGACGGATCAAATTCCATGTGACGTGTGCTGTTCACACTGCTCAGATTTTTTTTTACTAGTGACTAGTTTGTCCCATTGATGCAATGTTAAACGGCTTCCTTATTTGCATTTAATTGGGTTTATATTTTGGGTTAAAGTGCGTAACGCTAATCTTCCTGTCTTAATTGTGTGTGTGGTCAGTGATCGCGGCGCGGCCGACTGCCATCCCGTACCTGAGTGCCCTGCTGCCGTCGGAGCTGGAGCTGCAGACGCTGGAGGAGACGGACTCCTCGGAGCAGGACGACCAGACAGACAGCGACAACACGGCCGGAAACGGCCTCAACGTGAGTCATGTCGCCGCAGCCACCGCCGCCACCTTGACTAAATGACCAGGACAGCAGGAGGGCTCATTCTCATCCGTGGCGTCTCTCTCTTGATTCATTAGAAATGTGGATCTTCTAAGAATTCAGCGTTTGTGTTGTCATGTGGTTTTGTAGTGTAAAGCGAGGATGGAGAATGTGGAAAACAATGTGTGCTTTCATTGTTGAGATTTAATCTGGGTGTCGCCCATGTGTGCTGGGTCATACGTGAATGGGGCGTTTGTTGTTGAAGGCAAGTTTTTACAGAAGCGTATGGCAGCGTTTCCGTCTTTATGGAAAAACTACTCATTTACATTTTAAATTATATTTTTTTTATGAAGCTAATTGCAAATGAAATGCCACCAGTCATTTACTGCACTCTAACAGTTGTTTTATCAGGCCGTTTACGTTTCAGATAAATGCATCGTCATTCTGTCTCCTGTTCTGTCACATGGTCTGTTCTGCAAGCTAAGACTCCTCTTCAGCGCTTTTGGGGGTTTCATTTGCATTCTACAGGAAATGAAAAAAAGTCATTTTACAGTGAACAGCTCTGTGTAAGAAACATAACTAGATATTTGCAAGTACTGAAACAACAGCCCTCTCAAAACATGAAAGCTAAACGATGCAAACCAGAGAACCAAAAACCAAGTATATGTTGAAAGTACATTGGAAAAACTGCATTGTTCTTCGCGTTAATTAAAGGATTGTTGACTGTCAACGGTGGGGTTCCATAATGATGACTGAAGTGAAACTCATTACTTTCTTTCTTTTCATCCCAACTCAGGACGACCCAGGAGCCGACAAGGAGAACTCCATGCTGCCGCCGAGCAGCGTGGTTCCGTCCGTCAAGGTCAGCGAGGAGAACATGATCGATAACCCCTACCTGAGGCCCGTCAAGAAGCCCAAAGTGAGGAGGAAGAAGTGAGCCAAGGCACCCCCTGCTGAAACAGCCATCAATAAGACTCTAACAACAACTACTACAACTCCCTTGACTCTTAAAAGGATCCATGGGGCCGTTTAATTTACTGGCATCTAGTGTTGCTGTCTGCAGAAAATGTGCTTTTGTCTCTATATTTCCCCCCCTCCCTTTGTATTAACTGACATTATGGCTGGCAAGCATCTGGTTTCACTTCTTTATTTTTTTTAAATATTTGTCAGGTTGGCTTTGGTAAAAAACTAAAATAAACAGCAGAGAGGTCTGGTCTTTCTGTGGTTTATTGAATACAGTTTTGGCTACATGAGGGTAATTACAGGAGGGGGAGGCTATCTCCTGCTGACACATGGGACAACACTGAGTTTCCGCTGATGGACATTCAGAAGTACAAACTCAGGTAGGCCACTCTGGCCCTCTGCTTCTTGAAGTCCCTGTCACACTGTAGCTGAGGAGACAAAGGCATTGAACATGTCATTTTATATCAGTACCCTGATGATGTGGCTTGCCATAGAATATTGCAATAAACACCACTTTTCTTAGTAGCCTGAGCCTATCTGTTTTTAATTTGTGTGATAACTCTGAAAAACGTCTCAATAACATCAGCCCTGAGGGAATCGTTTTTATCACCTCGACATGAGAAAACAAAGTAAGCACATAACATTGAAAATGAATTAATTTAGCCAGAGAAGTTTTTTTCAATTGTTGTCAATTTGGTTTTTTTGTGAAAGATAGTGGTATACCTTTGGAGTTATCAACGGTTTGTCTTTGATTGTGCAAATTTCAATCTTCCAAAACAAATGGCAATTGCCCCACACATGCATGTTTGATTGTTGTAGCTATTGTTTAACTAACCTCTGCTCTCAGCGTTTTCTTCTCAAGCTGAGGAAATTTCACCCAATTTGGAGACCCAAAGCTCATTGGCCAGGCAACCCTCCTGCCAATTGTTGCTTCATGAGAATAAGTCCCAGGGCTGCATTTTAAACACAAAACACCAATCAGCATTTCAATAACCAAATGACATCTTATCATAATTCTACGTCACACACCCTGGCATGCTGTCGGTTGTATCCGACTTGGTTGTAAACCTCACTGCGGATGAATTGAAAGGCGTTTTTCCAGGGGGCAGGATACTGGAACAGCTTTGATCCTGCTGGTACTTTTGAGGTGATGGGGTCACTGTCTGGTGAAACGTAAATGAAATATTCTAAATTCTCACATTAAAATTAAACATTGAATCGCCGTGTAACCGTTCTCTAAATGACTAAGTATACCTTGTTGGCATCTAAAAATCGTACGGCTGTCCTAGCAGAAAGGATGTATCCTTTCTTGCTCATCGGCCTCTTATGTATGTCATACATCATGCTGTGAAACTGAGGGGAGAGCTAAAGTTAGCATAGTATTTCATAACCAACGACTCTGGTCAATGTCAACATTGTGTAGAATGTATTTTTGAAACCTGTGGTTCAGTCCTTCTACATGCAAAGACAAAAAAACACAAACCTCATGATTCTCATAGCAACCCGGGCCACGGTGGGGCGCTTCCTGGCGAAACATTTGGTTTCCCAGACGATTTGGTGCAAAATGGGTGGGAAAGAGTTTCCTCTCCTGGCATGTGCCAAATACAACGCCCCGTCGGGGACCTGGTAAATTATGTTTATAAATTGTTCCCACATCGCTATTCATGTTAACACTAAAATGTTCACTGAGAAATTAGTGACAACTGTTACTTGCATCGCGACCTGCCACTTCCTCTTGTTTACAATACCTGTAACGATAGCAACCAGGTTATGCAAATGTCTTGGTTTATAAGTAGTGCCTGCTTATACGTTGAGGAAAAATCCTAAAGAGATTCAAGTACATATAATCTAACACATTGAAAATACTGGAAATACGTATTCTCCATATATGTCAATGCATGGCTGAACAGAAGATCGCACAATTAAAGTTTCAGTTGTTGATCGCTTGGGGCCCATTTATATTCCAGTAGAACTGTAGAATCGTGAAATAGATTAATTTGATTTGAAAAATTTGAATGTATAGCCTAATGCTTGGATTTCTTTGGATAGGCTACGGTTTGCATTTTCCAATAGAAAGATATAAAGTTGGACATTCATGCAAATGCGTGTAACCTTGCCACCTCGTCTGGTGACGAGGTTCAAGTATCAGAGACCTTGAATATTTAACCATTCTTACAGGTGTAAGTTTGATATCTTTGCAAATAAATATTGAGTAGCCAAATGTGTAATAGTCAGGAATTAACTTGGGGTTGAGATGGTTGTGTTTAGGTTTAAATATCTAGTTTATGAATGGAGATTGCATAGTGATAAATTCAAGAGTACAAATCAAAGGTGTGAAAGGAAATGAATAACATGGTAAGAAAAACACATCGTTTTAGGTACTGTATTTCCCTGTAATGTCTCACATGAGACATATAACATGGCATTTCCAGAAGGCAAATATGTCTTAAGGCAATCAGTGATCACATTCTTATATACAGACAATTCCATCATAAGTAGACTTTAAATTAAGGTTGGCAAAGCACATTAGGTTCTAAAATAGTAAAATAACATTCCACAACAATAGCAACATTCACATATCAAACATCTGTTTTCTGGCAAGTGTACTTCATTGACAAACCACTCCCAAGGACTCCCAAGTATAAATTATTTTTATGCATAACTACATACAACCACAAGTGAATGCTAATCATTCCACTTCACTATCTTGGCACTTGTGAAGGAGCAGGGCAAAGCGGAATGTTCCTTGGAAGAAAAAAAAAAGACATATATATGATGCACATGACAGTTGAAACACTTAATCAAAAAGACTGCTGAGGAGTGAAAGGCAATTGAATTCCACAAATTAGGCAATTGCTGAAAGAGTTTCAAAGAGTAAGAAAGAGTAAGGCCCTGAGCTGGATGTGTTTTCTCATAGAGAGGCACCCTCCTGGTCCTAAATATAATTCGAAGAGGCACTGGGAGAAATACTCCGTTACTCTGTCTGAGGCACAGAGATGGAGGGGCCTTTGGGGTCATCAAAGCGGTCCATGGTGTTCACCTGCAGGATCATGTTCAGGCCGTAGGTGAGAATCCAGAGCATGAGCAGAGTGGTCACAAGCCCCATCCAAATTCCTGCAGTGAAGAATCCGGCACAGTCACTGGCATAGGAGAAATCTGTTCCATTCGCCAAACCAAAGCCCTGGATCTGTATTAGACAAAGAAAATCAATGCAAGACTAAGTCATGCTCAACCACCAACTACTAAATCAATAAAGCATTGAGACATTAGTGCTTTTGTGAAATAAGTGCATGAAAATGGCATATGTACCTGGAAGTCTATGAAATTGAGCATCCAGTGAGAAGTGCTCTGGCTGGTTTCCCCCTGTACGAGCAGGGCATCCCTGAAGCTGTTGACTGACATGCAGTGGAAGGAGTACTCCGCAGGGGCATTGATACCTTGGCTGCCAGCGAAGGACACAGCCTCATTATTGAACTCCAGACGCACAGAATCCAGGCTGAACCAGTTCCGTGCCGACACGGGGAAGAACTTCTGACTCATAGCAAAACTGGGGATAATGTCAATGACAACACAGCGTATCAGTACATGTGACATGTTCAACAAGAGTAGACATTCCCTGATGAATGAAAATGTGTCTAAATCTTAGGATAATGATTCAGGCTTTGTTTATTATTTGAGATAGAGATACGTACATCTATGTACACATCTCAAATGAGTCTACTCACCTTAGAATGATTCCAGATGGATAATTGAGGACAAGCCTAAAACACAAACACATCCAACTGCATTAGATCACCCCTTGCATAGTGTCTTAAAATAGCTTGGATAGTATCATTTCTTAATAATTAGATATGAATAATACAATGGGGACACTCACACTGAGTTGGTGCCGTTGCACATGGATCCGTCTAAGGTGGGGGTCTGTGTGGAGAGGTCAATCCACTTAGTGGTGATGTTAACGCTGACGTTGAGGTTCTGAGCCCAAAGCATAATGCAAGGAGTGTTGGAAACGTTGAATATTAGAGGGGCTTTGACGTTATCTACTACTGCGGCTTGAAGCAGCGAGCGACCCAGTGGCTGCTCAGACGTCGAGGTCTCTGGAATTATCTGTCGATATAAAATAGACAGAGGAAGACATATTTCATACCCTTTGACATTTTGCGTTTTGTTCTCATTTGTTGATGGTGCTTTCAAAGGAACATTTCCCTATGATAATTTTAAAGTGGTGTAAAATATTGAAAGGCACTTTAAAGTATTATCTTTAAAATACTTACTTTATCTTGCTGGTATTTTTTTTAGCAATAGCTATCAATGCAACTATGTATGCAAATATAATCCATACTCTCCTCTTTGAGTAAGTATTCTGCTTATTTTTAATGGAAATCTTTGTAGTTGGCAGTTAATCAAATCTATTAAAGACTTAAATAGGCCATGATCATATTTTGTGCATTTCTCGACATGACATCTAAGGTTTTCCTTTCCAATGGGAAATTAAAACTAGGTTTGTGTCTTTGGGGTCATGTCAACACAGACAACCAGCAGTAGAGAGCTGCTTGGTCTCAAACAGCAATAAATGCATAGTTTGTACATTATTTAATGTACAAACTTTTTTTTAATTTTTTTAAATCATACCCGTGATGGCTGGAGTCCTGTGTAGATTGCAGTGTAGAGGATATTTTTGGCTTTCATGATACTCAAAACTAATCCAATAATACGATCTGTGAAAAAATAAAACCCAGACTAATCTTTAGTACATGGCATTCAGTGACCGAAGACAAGTGATCAAAATATTGATCATTCTTGTCATTTCAATTCACATTAAATTTAATGTCACGTGTATATAACTCACCATTATTGAGTAAAACCTCCTCACACGACTCGTGCAGCCTGTGAAAGCAGAAAAACAAGTTCAGTTTAGAGCAAAGGACTTAAGCAGATGTATTAGCATTCAGTCCACAAATACTGGACTCACCCAGTACAATATGGCAGGTTGAAGTACAGCAAATTGCTGTCAGCTGGGTTGAGTTGAAGGTCTGAAAGCGTATCTGGGTCTACAAGAACCGGTGAGACACCGAGTGTTTCTTGTAGCAGAGCTGGTGCATTGCTGGCAGCGGACCACTCCAGAGCAGGAAGAACCAAGGAAGAAGTAGAAGATTGCATTGCAGCCTGGGAAAGTGACAGTGAGAGACTTTAAAACAATGGATACTGCAGAGGTGAAGAACCAAAAAAAAACATTTGTCATTCAGAAACAATCCAAACCAAAAACTACTGTAATAAATAAGTATACCTCAAGGTTTAGAAACACTCCGTCTTGCTTGTTTCCATACACTCCTCCATACCTTGTGAAGTCATCTTTGCTTAACTAGATATAAAGATAATAAAAGTAGTTTAAATGCGGGACATTCATTGTTTCGTATTGCAACACAATAGCTTATATACAGAAATAGGCATTACATGTGATCTTGAAACTATACTGTGTAAGTATAAAACATGGCTATTTTAAGGCATTCCTAAATGCAATAAAGGGCTTATAATGAAATGGGGAACTAACTAAAACGGGAAGCGATTGACACAGTTCATTATCACGGTTATGCTAAAAAAAATTCCACTGTTTCAGAAGGGCTGATGAGAGCTAAAGGCCCCCTTGTCTTCACATGACATCGACCATCTCGTATTCTAAACACCAAACATTAAATTATATTCTATGGTAAAATAAGTCACAGCCAAAAGCACGGAAGCATCGACGATTCAATAATATTTAACGATATCCAACCTTGTCCTGCAGAAACAGCAGCACTGTGTGAGAGCCAGAGTGGAAGACAGAGGTGAGGTAAGTAGTCAGCTGGCTGCTGGGCACAATACGACCAGCTGCCGGTGAGGCCAATGATGGTAAGCTAAACATTAAACGAAGAGAAGGCGTTTTTAATGCTAATAAAATACATTGTTAACAGTAGTACAGTTACGTATAGTTAATACGCATTCAACAAGCATGTGTTAGATGAAAATGTGTAACAAACTTTACTGCGTTAGCATAAGCTTTCGTCGATGGCCGACTCATTTGAAAGCGTATATCAAGTCGATCCATTGAAAAAAAGTTACCTTTCAGTTGACCATAGCAAAAGTGGCACTTGTACAGTCGATCTTCCTAGTGCGAAATATGCGCATAAATTGGCAATAAAAGCCAACAACCGAACTAGTGTAAAACGCTGTGTTCTCGCCATTTTCGTCTTCCGCAAATGAGGCTCACGTGATATGAACCAGCTGACTGTCACGCGCTGGGCGACTCGACTTCCTGCTCCTTTCGTCCCAGCTCGCCCCGCCCATGACTTCTTTTGGAGACTAGCGGCGGCAGCAGCTGCTTGCTCGTCACATCATATCGTATTCGTAAATATCGTGAAAATGTTCCGACCGTCGAAAGGACCCACAAACTTACAGCAGAGTAATAGGGCATACACCCTAGTATAATTATAGTCAGTGTCGTACAACATACTATAAACATATTTTGTAGTATTAAAACAAATGTGGAATCCAAATACATTGTTTTACATGTCTTCTTGCCATAGCATAAATACATGTATCAGGTACGTGGCGTCATAACGTATTTTGCCACTGTATGTGCTCGACGTGTTTCCTTTGACGTTTCCTGGTTTGGGGTCTCAGGTCGAAGCCTAAAATACCTGGCAGCTGTCCATGGTGCTGATATTCTGACAATTTTGGTCCACGCCTTGCTTTGTGATCATTGCTTAGTTTATAATCGTGGCGAATCGATTGTAAATGCCCATTGCAAATTGCATTTTCCTATTATAGCATTTGAAAAGAACACATACTGCAAAGGAAACATATCAGCCATGGGTAAAACTGGCCATCATAGCTTTGATGCATACTTTAGTTACTGTAATATTGAAAAGGTTCTTTCTGGTCAGTGAAAGCAACTCCCTTCCGCCAGCTACAACAGTGCCGTGGTGGCGGAGGGATATACTTTCATCCACCAATTGCTACAGCACCTATTTCAATTGAAAAGAACAGAAAGAATACATGGGGATTCAGACAAAGGGCCTTTATAAGGAGACAATGTCAAAGTATAAGCAAAACTATGATACTAAAATGATGACATACAAAATGGCTATTTAAAACAATCCCTGAAAGGGGACTACAGCTATCGAAAACATCACTTTGTATCTATTGTGGTGTGAATGGGAAGTGTCGGACGATGTGCACTATTTACAGCCGCGGCAGAATTCACTTCTAGAGTGTTCCACGTTTAGGGCCATCTTTGGTCGTCCTCGCCGGTGACAGTGTGGAATATATTCCGCTCGCATTTTGGTCTAATGATAAATAAATACGATTCAACTTAGTGAAGTAATTTAACACACTTGGGGCAAAGAAAGCGAACTGCTCTCATTTCTTGACTTATTGGCACTGTTTTTTTCAACTCCCTTCAATTTCACTGGTCTAAAGAGGGCGAGACAGGAGTGGCAGTGATACAACATGGATGAGGAATATGATGTGATCGTTTTGGGCACCGGACTCACAGTAAGTGATAAAGCTTATGCACTCTATTGAAATAATATAGGCCTACGCGTGGACGGCCTACTATCGTCTATTGGTTTACATCGGCCTACTACCAGGTTACCACCCTACCCAAGAGGCAATGGTTCCTGCATCCCTGTGTGTTTGTGCGAAACATGATGAAACATTGTTATGGAACATGTTAAAAAAACATCTCAATCAATGAAGTCTGTGTGAAACAATGGACCACGTGTGATTTCTTGACAGCAGCTAATGCGCCGTTCTTTTACACCGGTTAAAGCAGCATCTTAGGCGTAACCCTATATCACGGTCCCGTTCGCTTATACAGGCCTCTCTCTATTCTACGTTTTGTGTAAGGTAGGGTTTGATCAAATGAATATGAATGCAATCTTTTTTCTTAATACTCTGAACAGAACGGATTATTTGTTTATTAGTATTTGCTTTCATAATCATGGGAGTCTTATTTCTATAGCCTACTTTCGTCGCCGTTTTTTATTTTAGATACTTATGTGATAGCGTTCGCATAAATGATAAACGATTATAATGAAATGTATTATTATTATTATTATTATTATTATTATTATTATTATTATTATAACAGCCGATGCATGGTAGAGATCATGTCGCGCATGCGCACAACCTTCAATCACCTTTCTGCATCCTCCTGCGTTTTATTTGACTACCTTTTCTTAAGCTATTTATTATTTCAATTCATATTCAAATAGTGCTTGATGTTTTTTTATATATATATATTTCTGCAAAAAATTATACATTTTTAATTGTTAATGACATTTTTTCTTCCCAGGAATGCATTCTGTCTGGGATTATGTCTGTGAATGGGAAGAAGGTTCTTCACATGGACAGGAACCCCTACTATGGCGGAGAAAGCTCCTCCATCACCCCTCTAGAGGAGGTAAAAGCTGCAGTCCTCACTGTGTAATCCTTTAGGAGTAATAAAAAGAATCAATACGTTTTATGATCCCATATTACATCATATATTAAGTCCTGTAGGCTAGCCTATTGTTTGCTATTGTGTGTCAGTGGGTGCAATTTTGATTGAATAAGGCCCCTGTTTTCATGATTCAGCAGTTTTACTATTGCTAACTATTGACGATGATGATGATTATCTTTTTCCTTGCTTTCAGCTTTACAAGCGCTTTAGCCTCCCAGATAGCCCTCCGGAGTCAATGGGCAGAGGAAGAGACTGGAATGTTGACCTGATCCCCAAGTTCCTCATGGCCAATGGTCAGTATTGCATTATGCATAACGCTGTCTGGCTTCCCTTGAGTAAAAACAGAAGAAGAAGAAATGTAGCATAGCCTGTATGTTTTACAAAGCCCCAATCCCAACAGCCCTATTCTCCAACAACTTGGAATTTGAACTATTGTTTCCACTGTCATCTTGATGTCGCGGCCAAATGTGCAGACATGGTAGCTAATCAGATGATGAAGTAGTGCTATCTTACTATCTTATTACTGAATACTATATTGTTATGAAGCTATTATTAACTGAACGTGGCCTAACTATGTGCACGTCTAACTGGATGAGTTCAGGTCAGCTTGTGAAGATGCTGCTGTACACCGAGGTCACCCGCTATCTGGACTTCAAGGTGGTGGAGGGAAGCTTTGTGTACAAGGGAGGAAAGATCTACAAGGTGCCATCCACTGAGACCGAGGCACTGGCTTCAAGTAGGTTCACCTGACACGCTTTGGTACAGTTTGGGGCCGCAGATGTAGATCAAACTCAATTGTGATAGCTCTTGTTTTCTTTGGCGTGCCATAGAAGTCACTTTCTTCCTCTGTTTGGTTCACCAGATCTCATGGGAATGTTCGAGAAGCGACGGTTCCGCAGGTTCTTAGTGTTTGTGGCCAACTTCGATGAGAACGACCCCAAGACCTTTGAGGGGGTGGACCCAAAGGCCACAACCATGAGGGACGTGTACAAGAAGTTTGACCTCGGCCAAGATGTCATTGACTTCACCGGCCACGCCCTGGCCCTCTACAGGACGGACGAGTAAGGACAACTCTTGATGCACCAAGACTTATGCTGCCGATGATGAATTCATTTCATTTTAGTCTAGAGACAAATAGTTGTTGTTGTTTCACTCACAGTTCACAGTTCTCAGTTTTATTCATTAGTTGCTAAAGTTAATATGCTTGGTCTGATAATAAACTAATCAGAGGTATTCATTTTTCCATGAAGCTTGAATAACATTTTGCCATTTAGCCTCATTTCAGCCTTGTTAGATAATGGTATTATTCACATATTCATGCCAGATTTTCTCTTTGTAAAAATGGTAAAAAAAAAACTGGCAGGCTTAATATTTCAACTGAATAACATCGTAACATTCAGCCGTGTTGGGACAGATGCAAAATAATGTTTTTGAATTTTTGCATCCAAAATCCCATACGAAGCGAGCGAAAAAATACAGCCCGCTACATTCACGCTTCATGTGCTTTGGGCTTAATACACATCAGAGGCACCAAATAAGAATATGTTTTGTTTTGGGTTATGATGCCTACTTACTTACCCTCCTCGGCGCCTCTCCTCGTTCCTCCAGCTACCTGGATGTGCCCTGTCTGGAGACAGTGAACCGCATCAAGCTGTACAGTGAGTCGCTGGCTCGCTATGGGAAGAGCCCATACCTCTACCCTCTGTACGGCCTGGGGGAGCTGCCGCAGGGATTCGCCAGGTATGTGGCCCGATCTCTAACTTACATGCAGCGCAGCTGGTCTTCATAGGAAAAAATGAATGAACATGATCACATATTTTTGTAGTGGGTGTCTTTGATTAATTTTTTTTGATTATTTGTGGCCCCAGGTTGAGCGCAATCTATGGCGGCACCTACATGCTGAACAAGCCAGTGGATGAGATTGTGATGGAGGACGGTCATGTGGTTGGCGTGAAGTCTGAGGGCGAAGTACGCTGCATTGTCTTTTCCTCTTTCTTCTAGTTCAACAAATTACAGTTATAGTACTATATATATACTTAAAGGTGCCCAAGTGTGTGATTGAGCAGCATCAAAATAAATTTGACATGATGGGGTTTTGGTTGAGACTGACCTGACCCACGTCCACCACTGCTCTTGTTTTATCTACCCCATGGGTGCAGGTGGCTCGGTGTAAGCAGCTCATCTGTGACCCCAGCTACATCCAGGACCGCGTGCACAAGGCGGGCCAGGTGATCCGTGTGATCTGCGTCCTCAACCACCCAATCAAAAACACCAACGACGCAAACTCCTGCCAGATAATCATCCCTCAGAATCAGGTCAACCGCAAGTCAGGTCAGAGCAGACATCAACTCACTAAATGTGCAAACGTCGATGAGAGGAGCCGTTTAGTGACAAACAGCTAAGGCAACTACGAGATTTCCCCGTAGTTACCACAGCACATTTTCTTAATTATGTCTTTCTGGGGACAATTAATTCTGTTCTGTATCACAGTGATTCATGTTTTACTATGTGCATAATTAATACTAATACTCTCCCAAAAAATATATTTTGAATCATTTTAACTTGTTTTGTAATAATTTCCAGCCTTTCCTTATGGTCTGCTCTTTTGTCCCTCCGAGTCGACTTTGACCTTTGCTCCACCCTCTCCTCTGAACCCTCAAGACATCTATGTGTGCATGATCTCCTACGCCCACAACGTGGCGGCGCAGGGGAAATACATCGCCATCATCAGCACCACAGTGGAGACCAGCGAGCCTGAGGCCGAGATCGAGCCGGCCCTGGAGCTGCTGGAGCCCATTGACCAGAAGTCAGTCACGTCTCACAAGCACACATTGGATGCATATTACATACGTATTCATAAATGTGGTATTGTCAGTTATGGTTTGCTTATGGTACTATATGTTTTACAGGTTTGTGGCTATTAGTGACCTTTACGAGCCCACAGATGATGGCACTGAAAGTCAGGTGAGTGGAAACACGGTTTCCCCCTGCGTGTAAGCACATGACATGCTATATTTATATATAATACACTAGATAGCGATGTAGCCCCGTGAGACCATCCAGATTTGCACGTTTGCGATGCGAACTTGCGATGTGAACATGGATGAAAGGGTAATAACTCTCAGGTGTTTTTGCCTCGCCAGGTCTTTGCCTCTCGGTCCTACGATGCCACCACCCACTTTGAGACCACCTGCAACGACATCAAGGACATCTACAAGCGCATGACCGGGAGCGACTTTGACTTTGAGAACATGAAGCGCAAACAGAACGACGTGTTCGGGGAGGATGAGCAGTGAGCCAACGGGTGGGCCTCTCCCAAGAGAGGGCGGGGCCAGGAGAGGAGGGATAAGGGTTTGCAAAAGGGGCGGAGCCTGAGGTAAAGCGTTAGTGTTGATGTGGAGGTGCGGGGGAGGGGTTAAAAATAGAATTGGGTGGGTCCAGGGTAGGGTTTTGTTGGCTCAGGCTGCCTCAAGTTGTCTGCCTCTTTTCCACCCCCCCATCCCTCCCCCCTATGTCCCTCTCTCTCATACGTGTTGAAACACTAACACACACATGCAAACACACACACAAACACATTACTCATGTTCACACCTTATCCGTCACTGAAAAGCAGGGTTGATGTGGTCTTTATTATTCCATTGCCGAATCTGTAATTATCTATCCACTATCCACTAATACTGGGAAACCAATGACCTGTTGCAATTTCAAAAGCCTTTCACATTCTTTCCAGAATATCATTCTTGTATCGGACGTTGGTCGATTGAATAGTCTAAATTGCAAAGGAGTGATTTGGGAAAATGAAAATGGCTTGGTGGTCACCTTATTGCCAGGCGGCTCCACTAGACATGCATGCATCTTTTACACATGGTAGTGTTGTACATAGCATAATCTCACTGCGATATGAAGGCTGGACCATTCCACGCATTATCCCTGTCAACCCTGCTGTCACTCTCTCTCTCTCTCTCTTACTCACTCTTTTACCTGTTTTCCTTCAGTACACTCCTTCTGGCAAAATACTTTGGTCAGGCAAAGAAAAACGTGATGAGCAGCTCTATATAAATGGGCTTTTCCGTCAACTGATAGTGCTCACTTCGCAATGCTGTCGTGTTCCCTGTGCTAGCAGGCAAGCTAAAACTGGTCGCTAATAACCATCTTACCTGCCCCCCCACCTCCCGGAAACTGTTCCGTTGTTGTTTACGTGTTACGTGCAATTGTTGATTTTTCTAAATCGAAAATAGATTCCTTTCTAACACTTTAAATTATTCTAATTAACAGTTTTATTTCTATTCTATATTTGGTGCACATTTCACTTGCTGAAGTTATGAAGTTTACAGAGCTGAGGGAGGAACAGTGGTGGCATAACCCGAAGGAGGCTGGAGAGAGAGAGATGAGAGAGCGTATGAGGCATCTCGGACCTGCTAGTTCTTCGTGAGGTTTCCTACAAAGAGGATTTGTAATGTGATACATATTCATATATAAACTTATCACAGAAGGATGCCTGTTGTAACGTGAGGGGATGTGCCAGGGAGCGCAGAATGTATGTCAGGGGAGAGTCTTGGATAGTTGACCTATTAGCAAAGTTTCACTTTTGAGTGAAGAGGGCGAATGAAATTTCAGCTCACAGTGAAAGCACCAGATCGTGTCTTGGTTGTTCCAACCCTTGTGTTTTCTCACCCAGATTGCCATTCCTGTAAAGATCGTAATATTGCTGGGCATACTGGACATACACTTCCATAACCTAAAACAAGCATGTAGCATAGCAGGGGCCTGGTAGGGCCACAGTGAGACATACCGCCCCATACGAACGAACCAATGTATTTTATTTGGTTTCAGCCTTAATTTGGGGGTCTTATCCAATTCATTTAGGCTTACAAATTGATTGTTTTGTTTTTTAGAAGTCATTAGCTGCAAATCTGCCCCGTGTCCAACAGGTGATGTTAGAAAATAACACCAGCATGGCCCTCAGTCTCTCAGTGGACCATGAAGCTCTATGGTTGCGTACAATAAAAAAAGTTTAACAGAATGAGGTTTTCACTACACATCTCAATAAAGAAAGAAGCAACCATACTTAAGTTCATACAGGTCATTTAGAGCCGTGTCTATTTGTGACATTGGCTTGTCCCATAATATAGAAGATAGACTGATGAGAGACTGCAACCTCTTTCTCTAAAACACTAAGCAAAGCTGAGGCTGTGTCTTACCAATTCCCCTTAACAACTCTAAACAACGTTTAATACATGTTTAGGTTTTTATTTTGTTTTCTTATTGTGATCTATTTATTTGAATTCTAACGATGCACTGGTGGAAGGTCGACGTCAAATGCTGAATATGCTATGTGATGCACACCTATTATATATTATCTTTTTGTTTGTTGTTATTTGCTGTGTCATGTATTTATGTTTACCTTCCCTTAATTAATCATTCCAGTGTTGCATTATGGGACATTCTGTTAACAAACAGGTTTCGATGGCAGGAAAGCAGTGGTTGGCTGCTGGTGCGCGGGGCCTAACTCTTGAGACGTATACAACTATTTATTCACAGCAGTTTCGCACTATGCTTCGTTCAACACTGTGTGGTCTTCATTCTGGAATCATATTGCGTATATAAAAACTAGAATATTCTTTAAGTGTAATTATGTTTGGAACCCACCACTTCCTCACTTTCAAATTGTGTCATCTCTTTTTTTATTTATCAAAAAACAAATGCCTAATGTGTGGTTATACTGTTTCAATTTCCATCCAGTTTGGCCTTTGAAAATTACTTTTGACAATATCCTTCAAGATTGTCAAAAGAAATAGTTCAGGCTGAGTAGTAGACAACTTACAGTCCTTGTTTGATCACTAGTTTGTGAACAACGCCTAATGTCTTGTGTAACAAATAAAATAAATTAAACTATGAATGAAGTAAAAGAAGCACATGGCAAACCTGGAAACACCCATCAAAACCTGTCTGTTTTCTTTCAACAGTGAACACAAGTCATTAACACCTGTATATCATTTCTTAGTCAACTTTATAGGATTATTTATACATATAAACTATACATACCTGCATACATACATAGCCTACTGTACATGCATGCAGTATCTGTTATATACATTTACAAGCATCAAAATAGAACCACTTTTTTTGTGATACAAAGAATAAAAATATACCATATAAGAATAATAATTTATCTAAATAATTGTACATATATAAATGCATTTTGTGTGCAATATATCTTTGGAGTTTGCTTCTGCTTGTGTAACATACATTTTTATTTATTTTTGGTATCAAGGAACAAGGGATGGATTGTGTCAGAAATTCTAATTCTGTTAATTTATCCCTCACTTGTCTTGTATGTCGTTGGTACAGCATTTTATTACCCATCTCATCTCTATCCTTAACTGTATAAACCTCTGTGCGTCCTCTTTGACTCGTGTAACCACGCTAGCGTCGACTCATCCCTCAAAGAGATGCAGAGTGACTCATCCAGGGATGGCTGCAGATTTTCTCTGTCACTCTAGCACCCTGCAGTCCCAGCGTTTTGTCCATCCTTCGCCTCGCTGACCCACCCATGCTGACTGCTCATTGTCGCTCACAGACGGTCCACCACGTAGCTGTGGTACGGATGTCCCAGTAGCCGCTCCACCTCCGCCTTGGGCACCACCCAACACTTGGCCCCGTGGCGTTTCCACACCTTATCTTTCAGGCTCTTGTCCTGCAAGGTGACCTGTATGTGCGTGGACCCCAGCCTGAGTACGCCCCTGGCCAGCACTCCTTCTTTACCGGGGGGGTGGTGGTGGTGGTGGGGATCCGTCGCCATGGTAACGCTCACATCAGTGTGCTGAAACTGGCCTGAAATTAAAGTGTAGAGAGGGGGGAGACGGTGAGCGGGTTTATTATCCTGGCTAAGAGGAGGGGAAAGGGAAATGTTTAACATCATGTGAATTAGGTGTACCTAGTAGGCCTTCCGTTGCAGCGGACAGACCCTGGCCATTGGCGATGTAGAACCCGAGGTGGGACAACTGCAGGTAGCTGGGGTGTTTATAGTGGTGAAACAGAACCAGAAAGCAAATATCCTTGGCCATCTCAATCCAGCAGTTCCGCTGTTTGTCAACAGCGACACTGACGCCCTGTCTTGTCACAGACCCCGGGTGATTGACAGGTAAGATGTCCCGCCCCTCCCCTTCCACCACTACAGCATCCAATGTGAGTGTGATCATAATGCCAGCTGACCCGCCCATGGAAGAGGAGATTATCAATTGGTCGAAGTAGGTGCGGGGGCGGTCCTCTGCGCCAAGTTTGAAAGGAGCTCCGATTAAGTGTCCATCCACAATGATCCCTTGTAGTGGTTAAAAAAAAAACACGTTACAATTATTCACTTATTTAATGTCACAGACAACAATTTCTTTACAAGCCAGCAGCAGTAGAGGAAACTGATAGGTCTACATGATTCCAATGATTGTTGTTTAGTTAACAATCTTTAGTATGTTAAATATCACACAAAGTATTCACATTTCTGATATAAGATCAGTGTTCCCCCTATGATTTTTTCCAGCAGCGGTGCTGAGTGTGTGTGAGGTGCACTATGTTGATGTGCTGATGTGTGCGTGCACACGGGCGCAGAGAGGTTTTAGTGTGATGACTGATTTCAGTAGAGCTCTGGTGCATTCCAACAGAAATGGTCTCATACATAATGGTACAACAATATAACATAACAGGATGGTCTCATACATAATGTTATAACAATATAACATAACAAGAAATAGCATGCGAGCACACTATGTGCCCGAGCCAATTTTCTTTGGCATTAATGTTAGCCCAAATACAGTTTTCAGTCTGCAATTTGTAGCTATCCCATCATCGGTTTCATAATACTGTTGCAATCGAATATGTAGGCTACTTTCTATTATTAAGTCACGTGTTACATTTAGTCTAAAGCCATTCATGAGCTAATGCCACCTACAGTATCATCATGCGTTTTTTATTCTTCTAGCAGAGCGCTATTTTGCTGTCAGTATTTTAGTATTAATATTTGTCCAATGACAATAATGACAATGTAACATGACATATATTTCTTTAAATAAAACAAATAGCATTTGGGGTGCCCAACATAATTTTAATTTTAAAAAAAAGTATATATATATATATATATATATATATATATATGATTTTTTTTGGCTGATTGCAGTGGCGCTAGTAATCCAGCAGCGGTGCTGTGCCACTGCTGGATGCATGTAGGGGAATCACTTAAGATAAGCTTTATGACTTGATTTCCAAACTTCTAATCAATAAATTTTCTGTCAAATGATGGCAGTAATATTGACTGTACCTCTCTCTGGGTCCTCTAAAAGTCTCAGAACATCCCTGGCCCGTCCATCCACAGTAAAACAAAGGTTCTGGTGCAACTTAGGCAGCTGGACCACAAAATGAGGATCTCCATCCACTACAAATGATAAAGTTGGGCACATAAAAAAAATTCAATGTGAACAATAATTGCATACCGTGTTTTCTTTTTGGTATAAAATATTAAATGTAATGTAAGACTACTTACCTGAGGAGGAAAAGACCCTGACGGAGCTCAGCGTTGACAGAGTCTCTAAAAGTACAAGACATTCAACTAAAGGACAGTCCTCCTCACCCCCAAGCACTGAAATCAACGACAGCACTAAACAAGTACGCAGTGGCTTGATGATGGCTACTATTTGTAATACCTTAGCTACCGTATCTGCCATGAAACGTTATGCATGAAAATAGTAACAAACACATACCGAATGATTCTGTGTTGGCTGTATCCTCCCCTAAAAGAAAACACCGTGCATGTTATTAATTTGATCTGGTTCTAAAAAGAGAAAGACGCTAACTGGACTTACAGGAATCATAGTGGATATCATAGTCGTAGGTGGCGTCGTAATCTGGGAAAATGGATTCGAATTAGACTGCATTCAAAATCTCAGAGGCATACTCTTGTACCATGATGAGAAACACTCACCTTTCACCAGGTCAATATCTGTCAAAAGAAGATTGGAGCAAAGTAAAGATTATTGGTTAACAAACAGTTCAGACGCTTTTATAAGGTGTAACACTGTCATTGTCAGACATAAAGCAGTAGGGCATTTATTCACCTTTTCTCTGAATCTGAATGGAGGTAGAGACATCTAGTGGAAATAAGGTGAAAAACACAAATGGGACACAAATGAATTTGAACACAAATAAATTTTCATTCTTGCTCAAATGGGTCTTTTTTATATACAACCCATGCTGCCCATGACTTCTTAGGGCATAACTACAAACCATATACTGTATATATACCATGAATAACGCATTTGGCATTCATTTACTAACATGGAGTGTATCTACCTAGGAGCCCTGCGGCCTCCCAGAGTTTAGGCCCATCGGTGACCCCCGGCATGGGGGCGAAGGTAGCGGACAGAAGGGTTGCTATTCTGATCTCGATGTCTTCCTCTGTGTCTGTGGTGTTGTTGTCGTCTTGGAAACCCAGAGCTGGGGCCGGAGTGGGGGCGTCGAGGGTGGACCCCAGGCCGTTCATAACAGTGGTGACCTCCGGCGGACGGGCGTCCGTCACAGATGCTGTGCTATTCTCCATCTCTGAAGTGGGCAGGGTGAATTGGACAGGAGTTGGAGCTGTGCTGCTTGATGTGGTGGAGTGGGGTGTGAGGGGTTTCTCGGGCAAAGTTGCAGGGACGATACTGACGAAGCTCAGTGCTGGTGTGACGGCGGATGTCGTTGGTGTCGTGGAGGTTAGTTTGTTGTTTTTATTTGTCGTCAACAGAGTGGTTGTTGTTTTTGCTGTACTGGAATATGGGGTGGAGGTTTTCCCAGGAGCGGGTGGAGGGGCTGTTTTTAAGGAGTTAAGCAGAGAATTGGAGACCTTTCCAGGAGAAGGAAACATTGGTGTTTTAGGAGAGTCTGGGGCAGAAGTTGGTATTTTACCATATAGTGGTGCTGGGTTGGTTTTAACAGAACTGGGACTCAAAGTTGCAGTGTGTTTTTTGGTGGACGGTGGAGCCACGGTTTTTGCCGACGTAGGTAGTGAGGTGGATTTCCTGGGTTGCAGGGTGTTTGGGATGACGAGGCCCGGAGGTGGTGGTTGAGGAGGAGGCGACTTAATGCTTGAGAGGTCTGGTTTAGATTTGTTAGTCCGCGGGTTAGAGGGTGGGTTTGGCTTCTTAGCATTAGCATTAGCCGCTACTTTGCTAGCAACGGTAATGGTTGTGAGCGTACTGGCTGAGGGGGTGGGCTTCGTGGTTGTGGTCGTCGCTGGCCTATGCGCCGCTTCATCCGCATCAGGCTTCACAACCACGAGGGAGGTGACGGGCGTGACAAAGTTGTATTTGAGGGAGAGGTTAGTGGCCTTGTCTGTGAGTAACCGCTGCGTGGCCTGGTCGGTCGTGTTGAGTTTGGCCAGCAGCAGCTCTTTGATGGTGAAGTATGCCCACAGCCGACGCACAAAGCTGGAGATCTCAGCCCTTCCTCCCGCATTACCCACTGATGCCGCCGTGGCCGCATTGTTCCCCTTGGCTCTGTGAATGAACGCATCACGTTCCACCTTCACCACATGCTTGGCATCAACTGCACTCAGGGATACTTTCAAGCTTTTGGTGCCCGGTTTCACCCTTCCAGTGACCACCAGCTCGGAGCCCTGGAAGTAGTTGGGGAAGAGCAAGCGGCTGACGTCAAATGCCTGGTCGTCGAGGTAGGACAGCTGAATGTCTGACAGCAGCGGGCTGGCCACCTCGTCGTAGAAGCCCTTGAGCTGCAAGGCGGCATCCGCGTCCTCGTACACCATTCTGGCCACGCCGTGGTTTTCTAGGGCCAGACGCTTCAGCAAGAGGAGGTCGGCATCGTCCCCGAAGGCCAGGCCGAACAGGGAGGCGGGGCCCAGGGCCTTCTTGGCATTGCTGAGGATTGTGTCGCCGGCTGTCACGCCGATGGTTGCCTCGCCGTCAGTCAGGAAGATAACCAACGGGACGCGGCGATCGCTGGAGGACGACTGGCTGGAGGAACCGGAAGTGGGGGGGTTGACAAGCTGGGCAGCTGACAGCAGAGCTGCATTGATATTGGTCCCTGGTGTAAGAGAGTGGCAATGACGGAAAAGAAAGAAATAAAGAAAAAAAAAGAAAAAAGAGGAATAAAGGAAAAAATAAAGTAAATTTATAAGAATGATTATGATCATTAATAAGGCGAGAAGACGGTAAGGGCCAGAAATTGTCATAGCACTTTAACTCACATCCCTCCGCAATTATCCTCCTCACAAAATCTTTGGCGTCCCGAACATTCTGACGAGTCGCACGCACTGTCCGCCCCTTTTTCCAAGTGTGCACCTTGTCTGAGAAGGTGATGATGTTGAAGTGGTCACCCTCTCTTAGGTCTCCCAAGATGGTGGTCATGGCCTGCTTCGTCTGGTACACACAACATAAGCAATTACAATATTATATTTCAGTATTTTATCCCACAACAAAAATATAGGTAAGAATAATGTTAGACAAGTTTAGTTTTTATTACTGATGGTTAACAACTCAAAACAATCAAATACATTATTTTTTTATGTAATAGTTCTTTTTCACCTGTTTTATCTTAGTGCCAATCATGGAGCCACTGACGTCAATGACAAATATGACATCCTTGGGAACCACGGGAAGCCCTCGAGGTGCAAAATAATGCACAAAGTAGCCGTCGTACACCTGGGGAGAAAAAGATTGGTAACTGTGTTCAAATCATAGTTTGCACTACATGCAGACTTCCATATGTCTCTAAAAGTCTCTCTAAATAAAATACAAAGATAATAATAAAAAATTTAAATGTGCCGACCTGGATATCCCCAATGAGGTCTCTGAGCTCCACATCGTACTGGATAATAAAGTCCACGTTGAGGCCCTGGGAGGAGATGGCGTTCTGCTGCTGGAGGGTGGGGCTGTAGCGGACTCGGGCATAACCCACGTTCTGTTCCACATGAGTTGCTGGAGGGGCGTCAGCCTCCGCTACAAGGAAGCATGGAAATTACATCATCAATAAGTCCAACAGGATGTTGGAGCTAACCCAGAAGTAGTTATGATGTTATACCAACTCAGAAGTAGTTATGATGTTAATAGATGTTAATAACGTCAAATGATCTTTTCCCAGAGGCGAGAATTTGGAAATGCTAGTATAACATGAATCCAACGATATATCGATTGTTTGACTTGTTTTACCTTTGATGTTGTTGGACATCAGCCGGCTGGTCTTCAGCGGTAGGACCCTGAGGAAGCTGATGCCCGTTCTCTCCTCTATGCTGACGTCCAGTGTTAGGTTCCGGACGGGCTGCCTGGGTCTGAGCCCCAAGCTGAGCTCATAGTGTCCAAGACGCCGCGGGAGGAGCTCCTCGTAGGACAGGGAGAAGGACATCTCTGTCCCCGGTGGCACACTCACCGCAACGCGGAACTTCTCTATCTCCCGTTCTCTTGAATCAATCACACACAAAACAACCAAAGAATCACGTTGGATGTCTCCTCTGACATTATGAAGCGCTAAACTATTGTAGAAATGTGGTATAAATATTGTGAAAAAAAGACATACATTGGAATAATTTTTTTATTTTTTCGTTTAAATGTGAGATGAATTACAAATTTCTACTGACTTTGTAGCAACAAGGCCGGCTGTTTTTCCTTGTTTCTTAGCAGCGTCGTAAATCTTCCTGGCCGCCGTCCTTTCCTGTACCTGGGCCACGTACACCTTGCCATCGGAGGTGCTGATGGAAAACAGGAAATGGGGAATAAGAACTGGCTCTTTGTTTGAGCCACAGACGTCAGATTATGTTACATTTATAAACAAGCCTAGCTTGGGGCTGCGAGGAACCCGCCATGAAGCGTGAATCGGCAACAGTGCATGCAGTTTGTACACGCTAATCATCAGAACGCAGCGAGCTGTTGCTGGTTGGAGGACTTAGCAAACAAACAGGCATGGTGTGCTATGAGTGGAGTGTGTACGCAAAAATGGAGTCCTAAAGTTCAAAAGGTGCGGCTGGGAAAAAGTGAGGTCATCAGGTGGCAGAAAAAGAGGGAAGAGGTAATTTCCCTTGGAAAACACGATTAATGAGTAGGAATCTAGCAACGCAAAAGGTTCCAGGTAACCCCCCCTCCCCAAACACATACGCAGACACACACACACACAGCATAGACCCCTAATATATGATCCAGTCTGTAAAAAAATTTTTTTAGACACCAACGTGCTCATGTCATGTGACAGGGTGCTAAATTAAGGTCAGGTTCCAACTTCCTTTTGAACAAATATATGCCCAGAGAGGGAAAACATCAAGGGCCCACCAAAATAAACCCACCGGTTTTGAAGCAGGTCTTGTTCGCGACACAGAGCTGTGTGGCAGGGCAGGGCACGGCACCGCGGGGCTGGAAAATGGAGGGGCTTGTGTTTGCATGTGTGGCAGGCTGGGGAGCGGGCTGAGGGAACGGCAACGCGGGGTGACCTCCACGCTGAACACAGGGCTCTCAGTCCGACACACGGCAACACCACACAACCAAAGAAACACATTCTGCCACAGCTTGCTCTCCCCCCATTGGGGGCCGTTGGCAACGTGCTGTAAGTACTAACTATACATGGCAACACGTGTGTGTGTGTGTGCGTGTGTGTGTGTGTGTGTGTGTGTGTGTGTGTGTGTGTGTGCGTGCGTAGGCATGAGCATGCATGTATGTGCTGCTAGTGTGTGAGACGGAGTGATAAAGAGCGAGAGAGTCTGTGCATGTACCACTTAAAGGCTAGTGAGAAAAATCTTTTCAGACTTTTTCAACATTTTTGAGTCTCCGTGCATGTGTGTGAAAGGTTGTGGGTAAGCGCTATATGTGTGTGTGTACTATGTAGGTGCTGGCCAGGTGCCTTGGTAAACTGTGCAGGGGAGAAAGGGAGAGGAAGCTGGGTAAACTCCTGTCATTTTCTCTATTACATTTCTGGCTTCTGTTTATAAAGCCTGGCATTCATCTGCAGAGTTTTTCCCCCCTCCGGGCCTGCTTCCGCTCCCAAATCCAGCTCTAGGCTTGGGGTCAGGCCAGCAATGTTGAATTGTTTGTTTTGTTTATATTTAGCATTGAAAAAAAAAGTATAGTGGTTTCCAGCCCTCTTAGCAATCAGGTTATGTGGCTCCTTTTGACTGGAATATTAGCTCCTGTTCAAGTTGCTGACATAATTTCTGGATTTTCTCCATTGCCATCAGGCACTTATATAAAGGGCACTTTCTTGTAAGGGGCAGTTATTCATTTTGCAGCATGAGAATCATCCATTTTATAGGGAAAATTGGCTCAGAGATGGCATAATGAACATAAAGGACAAGGCAAGCATATTTTGGATGTCTTGAATAGTAGACCTAACTGCAGATGCGCACCATAGACCGTTGACACCAGTGTTAAATAAATCAACATGAAAATAAGTCACAGAGCTGTCAACAGTTAAGCTTCCACTTAACAAAATAGCAAAATATCTATTTGCTAGACAGACAACACTTAGTTATTTATTAAGGAGTGTCACAGCTGGTGACAAAAACCCTGGTCTGTGCTTTAAATATCAAACCTACCTACCACCAAGCAGGACATCTAACAGACAGATGGAAGAATCAAGCAACCCCAGGGTTCCACTGAAACTGCTGCGTCACATCGCCATCGCTGTCACATCCACTGGCCATTATATGTGCTACACAGGGAGCGTTACCAACGGTTTCTTTGTACATTGAACCCAATCAATGTACAAAAAATGTTATAATGGAGGGGGCCATCGGAGGACCTTCCACTGATTATTATGGCAGCGTTTCCCAGCCGAATTAAAAAGTTGACAGAACGCTCTTTAGACGCAATGCCGATTGGGGGGGAAGTGTCTCACAGTGACAGTGACTCACATGGTGAAGTTGGAGATGAACGCGGAGGCGGGCAGGTCCACCTCGAAGGCCGCTTCCTTGGTGACGGGGAGCTGGTTCCACACAGAGCTGCGGACCGTGGTCAGGGCGTAGCGGGAGACCACCGCACACTGGACGTGGTAGTCCGTCACCTTCAACTGACGGCGGCATATCATAAGAAACGCGCTCAGAACGGGAATACACACATGACTTCTCTCTAGAGATGCATTCATGTTTATCTGAATATGAAAACTTCAAATTTAAAATGATGAGGAGGTTTTGCTTTGGATAAAAGCATCTCTCAGAGATGCTTTCTCGATTCAAACTACAATTCGTATTGAGTTCTACAGTTACAGGCAACAAAGTTTGTCTCTTATCTGAAATTTCCATGAGTCAATTTGAGTGGAGCCATGAAGTTATCTAAATTGTGATACACTTCTTATTAGTGCATAAACCAGTCACAGACAACAACTACAACTAGTTGTATTCATTTCTCTGCCATATTAAAGGTTACCCTAGCTTAGCTCTTAGCTTTGGTATGACAAGTTAACACAACATCACAGAGAGTTCTCTGCATGGTCCCCCCCCCCCCCCCCCCCCCCCCCCCCCCCCCCCCCCCCCCCCCCCCCCCCCCCCCCCCCCCCCCCCCCCCCCCCCCCCCCCCCCCCCCCCCCCCCCCCCCCCCCCCCCCCCC
>OOFB01009946.1:0-12204 GCA_900323305.1 Trachyrincus murrayi | reverse complement strand
ACCGCTCAGGTAATTGTGTTCTCAGAGGAACCCTTCGCCAATAACATGCGTGTGTGTGTTTGTGTGTGTGTGTGTGTGTGTGTGTGTGTGTGTGTGTGTGTGTGTGTGTGTGTGTGTGTGTGTGTGTGTGTGTGTGTGTGCGTGTGCGTGTGCATGTGTGTGTGTGTGTGGGAGGTACATTAGATTCGTACAGTTGTAGCATTGTGTTTGTCATGTGCACAGCATCAGTCTTCTCTATGGGACAGCCTGGGTAATGGCAGTGCACTGTGGCACTGTGTTTGTAATTACATCGGAGAGAAGATGTGTCCCGATTAACAAATTTTTCAAAAAATGGCTCACTGCACTAAGACGGTTAAGGTATTCTCAGTTGATCTTTACCACCTGGACTTATTGTTTGTGGTATAATGGCCTCCACCCAAGGACACCAATGCTATTAGCTTGGCTACGCTTTTAGCATCCCGAATTGATGCCTTTGTTCACATAGCACACAGTCACATTGTTTCCTGTGTGTTGTGGCAATCAGACGCATGTCCTTCACTGACAATCATGTAATTTAGCATGGTTTACAAGGCAATCAGCATTCACCGCTTCATTGAGAAAAGTAGCAGCTTATTCTTTAGCCTTTGCATCTCGTAAGAAGCTTGAATGCAATTAAGAGCAACTGGTGGGTGTCAGAGTGGACTCTGATGAAGTGTAGGGAACCTCACATCTATAGTCGCCGTAACTCTCCGGTCTGTTCGGGGCGAGACCCCACCTCCAGGGAAATGAGCCCTGCCTTGCACCCACCGCATCCAGCAGTGTGAAGGTCGATTAAGGGGGGTTGAAATGTGAATTCTGAATTTCGATCGACTACTGTCTCTGGAGGACTGCAGTGCTCGTCTGAATGAGCAAGTGAGAAGGGGGGAGAAGTACTACAAAGCCAAGGGAGCGGGGAGAACCAGAGTCCATGTGTAGCAGTAGACCTGACTAGACGTAAGTGGCTTTTCTGTGTGTGTGGTTGTTGGGCTGGTTGAAGCAGCCTCATCTGGCCCGAATCAGTCTGATCAGACTGACTCGGGCCAGCCATCAACCACACACACCATGGTTTTAAGACGCACTTTTACAAGCCCTGGCAATCAAACCACCATGGTCTACCAGCTATCAGTATGACGAAGCAGTATCTTTTTGACTGTTTATTGACAAGAGTTGCTCTGTCCCTAAACTCTAGTCCTAATTTTTAGAATCCTACCGTCGTTTATATATGATGAGGACGATGATGATAATAATATTAATATTATTAAAATACATTAAAAATATATATATAATAATAATAATACAAACTGTAAATGCCTGCCCCCTAGTGGTGAGACAACAATGAATGCAGCTTTAAAACGTATCAAAAAAGAACTTACATTCATGGGAATGTTCCAGGCCATGTACACGTGGGATTTGTACTCGTCCATCCAGACCTCCGCGGCTCGCAGGGCGTTGCGCTTGGCGTAGTAGTCGATGTCGTTGTTGTACGGCTTCTTGGTGCGCTCGATGTGGGCCACTCTTGAGCAAGGCAGCACCTCCATGCTGCCCCCACACTGCCACACCTACACACACACACACGCGACAGAATAGGTTCATGTGATGTTGTGTTGATACTATAGAGAGCTCCTTTGGCAAGAGTTTGACGCTACGCTTATGCATGCATGAGATTGTTTGCTGAACATCGAAAAGATTTCATGTCAACAAAAAACCCAAAAGTGTTGGTGAAGTACTTTATCAGGAACGAAGTGACATTCATTACAAAATGTGCTGTACAAATGATGCAGTGCACATACCGACTTGCAATGTAAACATGTGTTATGCGGTTGTTTCTATGTTGTCGCTTTGTGAAAAAAACTTGAAGGTCGTTGCATTTTTCATTGCATTTTCATGGCAGAGGCATTCACTCATGTTTTTTTAAACAACATTACATTTTTCAGTTTGTGACGCAGTACCTTCAGTCTTTGCACAGTGAACGTACCGTATTGCCAAATGGATAATCGGCCTGAACAATATCTTGCCTACTTTCAATGCTCTTTTTTGTCCGGCGATACAAAGGAGTCATATCATCAAACTAAAAGTGACTTTGCAAACAAAGGTGAGATTATATTCTATCAGCACACAGAGTTATGCCCGAGACAGTAAAATGAAAAGAAACCTCTGGCACGCTTATCTACTGTCAGGGGAAATTTGGCGCAGGATTTTACTGTTTAAAATCCGCCTCCCTGTTTATCTCTACATATGCGCGTTCATTTTGATTCTGCAATTAGATGCTATGCATCATTATTTTCTGCTGAACAGAGGGGAAACTGCAGAAAAGTAATGGACTCCATGAGGCAACCACCCATAAACACGTCCCCGGAGAGCAAAAAAAACAACCACTAACACCTGACTGCTTCAACACCAATACGACATCATAATGACTCAAGTATATACAAAAATATATGTGGCAGTAGCCCCTACCACACTACTCCACCTAAGTGGCTTTTCTGGGCTCCTCCGACTCAGAGGACACAGGTAGAATGTTGTAACACAGTTTATTGGAGATGTTACAGCCAGAGCAGGTGTTACATGCTGACATGTCAGAGCTCTTTCTCGAGCGCGTGCGTTGATGGCTGGTTTATCCTGTGTGCCTCAATTACATGATGCACCACCACAGGTGTGCAGCCCCCCACACACACTCCACATACCCCCACCCAAGCAAAAACTGAAAAAGGTATATAAAACACAGTAAATCCATGTCAGCCTTTATAGTGATCAATAGTGAGCCTGGCGATAGCATGTTGGCATACAATGATATATGTTGCCACACAACAGATAGTTTGTGACCATATAACTATATATGTTAGCATACGCGTGCACCGATCCGGGCGAGGGCTAAAAACGTGCAAGAGTGCGACTACCGGTGCTTCGATGGCACACTGGCAAATTTAGACATGAGACTGGCAGACATTAGTTTAATCTCAAGCTGCGTCTTGCATTTGGAAGATGCATCTATGTATTTACCAAGTCACGCATCAGTTACAATCAGAACTATAAGTCACGCGATGTAGCCTATTAGGACTACCAGGTTTAGTAGATATTATGCCCCAGACAGAGGGGCATAATATGTGGGGTTACACAAGGAAACGCATAGGCCTACATTGTTTAGTAGGAGATACGAAAGAAGGAATAATAACGAATCACGCAGTTGAGAACTCTACTCTGTCTGTATGGCGATGTGTGTCCGACACAAGAACACACACAATTATTTAGTTTTATAGGCTATATTGTACAATTTGAGACATATTCGTTTGAGGGACAAGTCAACACTGGTATAATTATATGAATGAACGAATAGGCCTAATAATGAACTAAGCAGTTGAGAACTCTACCCTGCATGTATGGCGATGTGTGTCCGACACACACTTGTTGTATTATTTAGTTTTATATTATAGCCTATCGTAAAATTCGATTGATTCGTTTAAGAGACATTTCATATATTTGGTTTGTTTAAGACAGACGGAACACACACAATTATATCTGCATCTTCAGTTTGACGTTCAATATTCCCCTAGCCTGATATCAGACAGAATTGTCAACTCGTTACACTCCATTTCACATCTTCAGTCTGCCATTGCCTCCACTCTAACCAATTTCCGTGGGGGAGTGGGATTCGATTTTCCCTAACCAATCACGATAGGCCAACGTATCCGCCTGAATCTAACGCTACATTAAGTCGACACCGGCAAGTTGGTAGATGAGAATCTTCCCAAATCCAGTAGGGAGAACGCAAAAAATATCTCCCCTTTGAATAAATGCCTTCAAAGCAGAGTGCTGTTCGGATTTCAAAGTAATTAGTACTTTTAAGCGATTTACAATAGCCTCGATAGCAGCGTCTAGCTTGTCTATATCGGTCGCCATTGTTGTTATTACGCCTCCTTGGTTCCGGCGGACAGCTTGACAACCGTGTTACTCCCGCCCGTGACGCTGATTGGCTAATCGTTAGTCCCCCCTCGGCGCTCATTGGATCGATCGCTTTTCAACCGAGAAATTGCTATTTCATGTCACGATGCCAGACCCGAATCAGTCTACTGGGTGGAGTGGGCGGAGTCAAAGGTCTGGACCCGGGCAAGTATTCCCCCTTTTTTGCTTCCTAATCTCAATAGCTCATTGAGAGCTGATTTATTTCAGATTAGTCTTGTTTTACACACTAGACAATGTTTCACACATATTTTCCCGAGTGCCACACGATGTCCTTGATATAAGGAAAAAAACGAATATCAATATCAGCGTGTGCGTGAAATAGTGTGAAATGTAAAATATCTGTCCTTTTTCAACAAGCTATTTTGTTTTACAAGCGAATATCGGCAAACTAAAATCACCACGGTGCACTTCTATCTAAACCTTCTTTAACATTTAGAATTATATAGGAAACGAACGAATAATAACAAAATATTCTTCATTATCTCGTACGGATGGGTGCTTGTCCTGCGAGTCGTTGAAATGTAATGGGCAGGTGAAACGCCATTCCTGGAACAACACCTGACCATCTCTTCAGACGGTATCGTTCGCCCGTAAAGCGACAGATGAGAACGCATGCTGAGGAAGCATACTGCGAGGGTGGGGGGGGGGGAAGGAGGGAGGGAGGAAGAGGAAGTGACAGGGAGCCATATGGCGTGTGGCATAGCGGTTCTCAGAACCCCAAAAAAAATACAAAAGTTTCCGTGAAATACATCGAGGTCATTGGAAAAATAATACCGTGAGCAGAAAGGGAAGCAGAAGTCGGTGCAGCAGGAAGCGAGCCCCGGAGCGCGAGGTGAGAACAGCAGTCTCATAATAGGGTGGCATATGGCGACGCCCTCGGCCCTCCAAAAGCACCGCCACCGAGCCCCCGGTCTCTTAATGACAATCATGGCATCGTTTACAACAGACGTTCCGGCTTATTAACACTTCCCTGAGTCTGGAAATACATCCCGGGCGCCGTGTCGAAAGAGGACGCCTGCTTCTGCTGGCGTGTGAGAGTATGACGGGGGGGAAAGAAAGCGAAGACCCCAAACACATAATGAAGTCAGGGATGATACAGTCAGGAGGGGATGTCTCTGCTGCTCTGCTCTGTGTGTCAGCAGGTTTCAGCATGCTTGGACACGAGGGAAAGATGCCAACGTTGACATTGAAGACCTCAGTGTGCCGGTGTGGATGCAAAAAAAACATACCAGTCGCATACTCAACGTTCAATAGGAAGTTAACTCGACGTAGCCAATAAGCTGGTTCTTGTAAAAATATGACAATTGGACAATATACTCTATATCGTTGGGATATATTCAAGAAAGCAACTTCAAATGTAATCAATATTTCTGCCAGCATTTACAACCTGCAAGTTTTTAAATCGCCATTGTTTGATGATGTATTGCTTTAATTAACTCACAGCCTAACCAGTGGTAGAAGTAAAACTAAGCACTTCGTAAAACTGGGCTTTTAAAAGTGCCATTTAAATTTAGTTCATCAACATCATTAACAATCTGGTGTGGGCACACGCCAACTACCCAAGACGGTGTAGCTAATCAAGATGGCATCACCATCATCAAATCAGCACCAAATCAACAGGGTAACCGACAGGCCCCATACAGGTAAACCACATGGAGCCACGCCATCCAATCAGTGAGCCTGGAACCATATGGCCAAGCATGCAGCGCTTATGGAAATGAGACATCAAATATTTACCTACCTTAGTCCACATTATCATAATTCACATGTCACGCATGACGTCTGTATTAATGTGTGTGTCTGTATGTGTGTGTGTGTGTGTGTGTGTGTGGAGCCGCTCTACTGGCCTCACCTCACACCGGTCACCCCTATCGGCCGGCCCAACCGGCCCCTCCTCAGTACTGTTGATCCAGGTTGAACCGGCACCAACACAAAATCCATTAGCACTGTACGAGTAGAGGCGCTCTTATCGGATTTGCCGATGGGCCCGCGGTTTCCGCTTTTATTTTAATACTGTGTGCGCGTGTGTGCGTGTGTGTGTGTGTGTGTGTGTGTGTGTGTGTGCGTGCATGCGTGTGTGTGCGTGCGTGTGCACGTGTGTAAGTGTGTAATAGCAGGTACCAGCTTAATGCTAAATCCTAAGCGCTTGCTAATTGTAGTGGGCTGCGGTGCTGAGCTCAGTTTAACAATGTGCTGCTTTGGGTTCGTTAGCCAGGTGTTCAACATCAATAGCCTGAGCTGTGTTGTGGGCCTTCGTGCATTATGTATCACACACACACACACACTCACAAACACAGAGGTATTTGGAGGACAACTTGGTTCATTAAATGTGTGGATATGCGTTATTCAGGAGCCTTCCCGCTGGCATTAAAAACTAATTAGAGGTCATTATTATTTTCAGTAAACTATATCCTACAGTGAGGAAGCTAGCTGATAGCAAGATAGCTGGATAACTGGGTGTATGATGTAGGTTTTTTATGTTGTAAACTTTATATTTAATTGCTGGTCCAAAGTTATGTCGGCTACATACAATTTGTGGGGAGCATTTTTTGACATGTTTTAATCAGATGAAGATCAGGGTTTTAAATGGTTGGTAAGAGCGATTATGTTCACCTGTGTTCCTCCTTGCCCCTCCCCCACTATCTTCATGCATCCCACAATGCACTGCAATTATTAAGACAAGTTGTCATGGCACAACTGAAAAAAATCTCCCTTTTATTAAAAAATGACAAACTGTATCACCAGCGCTATTTATACACCCAGTGGCTGGATCAGGCTCATTCAAATCACAATCTTGTTTTAATATGATCCATCCGTAAAACTCGAATTGAGAGGATTCCTCTGGAAAATCGAGGCAAAACATGTAATTATCAGATCCGCATTAATGCTAAAATCGAGATCATCTGTTGTCTGGGAAAGGTGAGGTAACCGCAGGTAACCCATGCAACAACCAGAGAATGACTAACTACAACAAACACTGATGGCTTAGAGTAGCAGCAAGTGGATCTGTTCACACTGAAGACAGAGGTTAATTAAAATGATATGTGAGCTCAAGCAGAGAGAGAGAGAGAGAGAGAGAGAGAGAGAGAGAGAGAGAGAGAGAGAGAGAGAGAGAGACCCAGTACTGGTGAAGCAGAAGGCACATAGGTGGCTCTGAGCAGCAGACTGCCGGTACGGTCATGTGAGTTGCGTTCAAGGATATCTTGTGATTTAAGCACTACCCCCCACCTGCATGCGTCTGCAGGGCTATGATGCACGATCATACTTATTGATAGAACCTTGAAACCACATTATTGCTCACCTATTCCCAAAAGACCAGTATCTACTTTTCTAAGCGTTGACCTTGATAAATAATTTAGCATTTTTTACCTAATGCAATAATGTTGAAGTAGTACAAATAAATATAACTTCAGTGCTCTGTGTATTTACAGATTGTGCCTCATAAAATAATGGTGTAAGTCAAGACCCCATATATGACCAACCCTTCCGTGGTGACCTCTGTCTCACACCCTGCAAAGCGAGTCTACATAATTATATTTTTGTTAAGTCCATCTGACGTTAACACTGAATAATACAAAATTAACATGAATGGCTTAATAGAGAGCGTTTACTTTGATGTAGTGGTAATGGCATCGCTAATTTAATTTAATTGCCACTGTACATGGCGTTAGTTAATTGGTGCCGGTCCATTTGGACGAAAAGCAGTACAGGGCTGCAGGGCACATCAGCCATTAAAAGCATAAAAGGGTATCAGCAGTGGTAAACATGATTTCATAAGCACCATTACACAATATAATCAATATACAGGCAGAGAAGAGCCGCGAATGGGAGTGCTTCTGAAAATAGCCTACTTGAGTTGTTAGGTTTTAAATGCATTTTTTAACAAGCCTAAAGCCTAACCTGAAGTCATCCTCATCATATAATAATCCTCTAATAATCAATAATTATATGGTGTTCCTGTGGTGGTTGATGCTTGAGTGCTGTCATCGTGTGACACAACCTTGAAAGAAACTGAAGCGTTCGTGCCAGACTCTTCTGATCCGAGCTTGGCTCACCGGAGACGGCATTCTGCTGATGAGATGAAAGATGGATTAAAGATTTTGAAGATGGCTGTTAGTAGTTTTTTTTTCTTGAACCTGTAATTTATGCCAGACAGCTGGGAAATCACAGCGCCTCATTGCGTATCTCTCTGACGCGTGCTGCACACATGAGGTGGTGCAGGCCGAGAACAGCACACAGCGCCCCGTTCTTTGGTCCTGCGGTTAAGACATGCTTGTTTTACCGATGACATGTCTCCAGAGAGTAACACCTCTCCACATTCTCATATCCACGCGCACCGTATCAGCCCTGTGTTCTGGAAACCACCCAGCACAACATAGAAAGATATCTGGAGAGAAATTACGCAATTTATACTTCCATGTGCTCCCTGCTTAATCAGACAAGACTCTCCTTAGTGAACCAACTCTGCTTTCCCCCCCCCGGTCTGGGCTATCGATAAGACGTGAGAGCGAGAGAGAGAGGATGGGTGCTGTCAGTGGGACGCCAGCCTGGGCGCCAGAGCGAGACGTCGAGGGCGGGTTGAGGTCAAAGCTTCCATAACATTCTCATTCATCTGGCGAAGAAGAAGCCGGCTTGATCTGACTGACGGCTGCAGGAAGATTGATCCTGCAGCCGAGATAGAGCAGCAGGACTTCAGGTTGATGAGGATCAGGTTGAGTTCACCTGGACTCATCTGGATCTCAGTCATGCTTTGTGGATGCCCGGAGGAGAGGAATGCAAACTGATAACGAGAGTTGACAGTTAATATGAGTCAATGTGTTATTTAGCAAGATGCTTCTATCCAAAGCGACTTATAGTGATTGAAGATACATCATTAAGGAGCTGGTAAGAACCCCGGCAAGAACCCCCGACGGCACACATTGGGATTTGAACCCAGAACCCTGAACACTACTAGACTATGCTGCCCCCTGTTATGCTACGGGATCTAAAGAACGACAGTGAGTAACATCAGAGACTATTCACAAGTGTATTAGCTTCTGGTTGAGTGGCATATTATGTTGGACACGGTAAACAGAGGGAATGAGAACTTCCATCTCATTAATGCTTGGCACGCACGCACACACACACACACACACACACACACAGTTTCTTCATCTGTCTCTGGCATGTAACAGGCTCAACAAGCTGGTGGAAGGAAGTCCAGCTGTTGATGGGGAGGGGGCGGCGGGGGAGAGGGTGGAGAGAGAGGAGAACCCCTCACACGCGTCCCATGCTGAGTAGAGGTTGAGGAGGAACAACCTTCACCTTCCAGGCTGACCCCGGCTCGGTGGTCACGGAAGAAGCCATCACGGCGGTTTCAGTGCCATCTGTGACCCCGACACCGCCCCACTGTTTGAGGGTCAGCGGTGTTGTCGGACCTCAGTGAGACGTGGGACCCGTGAAGACATGAAGACGGGGTTTAGAGATTTGGTCTACAATTGGTCTGCTTCGCTCTGGTTCTCTACTGATAGCTCATCGATGTTCAGGCCATTGTGGTGGCTGTCCTCACATCCTGTTCGTCGTGTTGACCTTGTTCCGTCTAAAAGGTCATCCATGTTTGGCCACAGACACACACACACACACACACACACACACGCTTGACATTTGCCATCGGGCTACGAGAAACAAAGGCTGAGCTAATGGCTCCTTGGTATGTACCGTAACCCATTTTGCAGTCATGGCATTTCACACATGCAGCAATCAATGCGAATGCCTGTAGTGTAGATCTGGTTACGACGGTGCACTCAGGACAGACGTGACACAAAACATGACAGAGAATACTAAGCAAGCCGTTTAAGTCCCCTCGTTCTCAGCTACGGTCCTGTTTGGTCGAGCGTCTAACGACCATGTACAATAAAACAGTACAATTATTATGAGTAGTGAGCTTTACCTTGTCCATCACTGATATCCTAAACCATGCGTCCATATGAGTGACTCGTCTCGTCTTTGACAGTTTTTGGCGTGTGCTCCACACACACACACACACCTTTACTGTTTGCCCCTTTTCCCAAGGGATTGTCACGGTTGCCAGTGTGATGTGATGTTGCCATGGCGATTATGAGCCTGCCTTGTCGAAGAGTGGCATGACTGTGGTGTTGCATGCACAAATCATCTCACACACACGCGCTCGCACACACGCACACACACACACACACACACCAGGCAGCGAGCAGAAAGTTTCCATCGATTAGAGAGCCAATCAAAGGCCTGGAAACAGCAGAGTGTAAACTTGGTTCAGTGGGCTGTAAACCGAGATGAGAGGGCCAGCCAATTGAATCACACGTCCAACATCTTCCTGAGGAAAAACTGGCAGCCAACAACAGGTGACAGGGTCCCGGGCGGTATAAGCGGCGTATAATCCTTCGACGGCACGTGTCACTTCGACATTTTGATGCCCACTGAAAACGTCTGGTTGTGAGAAAGCCCGTAATGGTAATTGACCCTCCCCCGCCTGCTGTTTTTATTGGACAGTTGGTAAATTGCTTTTAGAGTGACTAACCGTTCTCAACACTAACACAGAGGCTGGGTGGTCTCGCTGCCACATCCAAGGAAAATATCATGATAGAAAAATACTGTTTCTATCTGTTGATGGAGGATATACCGTTGTGTGCACAGCCTCAATTTCTTAGGAATGTATCTGCCTTGTTTCTAGACTGATCCGCATACATTTTTTAAAAGTGTCTGGCATTTTAAGTTCTTCCCTGGTTCCTTTCGATTGAGTTTCAGAGTAAAGAACTTTTACTTTTATTTCTTAAGTTTTAAAATCACAAACACTGACTTCCTTCCATGTCAACATAAATCAACAACTCCTTTATTGAATATTTTTGTATCCGAGGCTTCCGTGATATAATAGGTCTAGGATAGTCTAGGATGTTTTACTCCAATGCACAGAGGAATAAACAAACACTTTGCCTGCACCTGCTGCACAGCATGTCGCTGCACCACAGTACAAGAGATGATCAACAAATTCCCTCTTGGGGCAAATAAAGTTATATTCTATTCTACTCCCAGCTGGAAGGTTCTGGGTTCAAATCCCAATGTCTGTAGTCTACCTCACCCCTACCTGCTCCTTAATGACATGTATATAAAGAAGAAGAAAAAAATCTGTCATTTTGAATAAAATAGTCTAACCAAAGCCCCGTGATATGTAGAGTAACAGAACATCTGCATTAAAATGTTGTCCACGTATTCACAACAGCTGTCCCCTTGTTCGAGCAACTTCATGATGGTGAGGAGAGCATGTTAGTGTCTTCCCGCACAGCTTAGCATTCTAACAATACACCTGCCCACAAGTCTCTCTGTACACTTAGCAGGGTGACCTCCCCCACATACACAGCAAATTGCTGAGAATGATGTAGATAATGATGGTAAATAGTGAGTAAACGGCCCAGACATTGACATTTTATTTTCTCCATTTTAGTCCATTGTGGGAAAGACAACCAGCAACTTAGTTTCTTTAAAAGCCAGGTGACATTGTCACACATTCAATTTCACCATCTGTTGTCTTGATAGACTTATTTTTTTAAAGGCCATCAAAAGCTTTCATAAAAAAACGAATAATTAGAGGATGGAAAGAAAGCCAAATCAAAATGAAATGGAGGTTTTCTGTATCTTTTGTTCCAACTAGGCTGAATTACAGCTACTGTTTTACACTATGCAGAGTTAGTTTCTACATAAATGTTTCTACATACTGGGAATGAATGAGCACAACACACGGCAATATAGGCAAGAATAGTACTAGTGCAACGTCATCATAGGCTCACAATCATACTTTGCAGTTTGCACACAATCATTCTTGTACAAACTATTTTAAGCGTAACAAATAATGCTTCTGTTAAATGTCACACTCTACTTATTGCATAGAGTTATGTGTAAATATGCTAATGAGGCAGTGGCGTCCTCATTTTGGAATTCACTTTTGTATTAGCAGTGTACAATATATAATAAGTAAATCTTCAAAGCACCCATAGATGAAGGTGCAATCCTTAATCAGGCACACAAACGCTCGCACACACACACACACACACACACACACACACACACACACAAACACACATACACACACACACACACACACACACACACACACACACACACACACACACACACACACACACACACACACACACACACACACACACACACAGAGAGGCACACACAAACACAGATTTGAAGAAATTCAAACAT
>OOFB01009941.1:35217-58107 GCA_900323305.1 Trachyrincus murrayi | reverse complement strand
CTGAATGGGTTGTAGCGTATTTGTCATATAAAAGGGTGTGTGTGTGTGTGTGTATGTGTGTGTGTGTGTGTGTGTGTTTGGGTGTGTGGGTGTGTGCGTGCATGTGTGTTTGTGTGTGTGTGTGTGTGTGGGTGTGTGTGTGTGTGTGTGTGTGTGTGTGTGTGTGTGTGTGTGTGTGTGTGTGTGCAGGTGCATGTGGGTGTGTGTGTGTGTGTGTGTGTGTGGGTGTGTTTATATGTATATGTGTTAATGCTCTACCATATTTCCATAAGAAGTATTTGTCGGTTGCTGCTGCCCCACTGAGCTGCTGTTACACTCGCCAGCCCCTCTATCTTGAGAACGTGCATCATGAACATTACTGAGGCAGATTCGCGATCCCTCTGGAAAGATGCAGATGGAGAGGGAGGTGCAGGCTGCTTCCCATATATTAAGCTTGAGGAGGTACAAGGTGTGCTCTGGGATTTCATCGGTGAAGTTAGATGTTCATGTTCGGGTGATGTTTCTTCATAACAAGTTGAGGTGTGAGGAGGAGAGAGGAGAGGTCAGGTGAGGATGGGGGGAGAGGGGCGAGGAGGTAAGGGGAGGACAGGACGGGACTTGTCACTAGTGCAGGGCAAGGAAGGAGGTGAAAGGAGAAAAGAGGAGAGCAGAGGAAAATAGTAGAAGGGAGGAGAGGAGGGTAAAGGAGGGCAAAGGAGAAGAGAGTAGAGGGAAAGTGCGGAGGAGAGGAAACGGAAGTGGGTAAAGGACAGCTGTGGTCCTGTTGTTACTCACCTGCAGAAACATCTGGTGCTCTGCAGACTTTTGCTCTTTCCACTCCACTTCCCTTCTTTCTCCTCTCTATTCTGTCCTGTTGCCCCTCCCCTCTTTTCTCCCTTCGCAGAGCAAATTACCCAACATCTTCATTAATGTCTCCTTACAGCTGATTCAGCAACTGTAGCCACATTAGAACACAATCTGTTTCGGCACTGTTTGCAAAGCTCAGCTTTATAAGCAAAACTAATTGTGATTATATTTTTTTTAGCCCTTAAGCCTACACTGAAGTAGGCCTACTTTTCACTGCACAGTTATATAGACCACCAAATGCAAATGAACTCTTATTGTCGTAAACTCTATGCACACACGGTGTCTTTATGCTCATAGTCTCTTAAACCTCAGCTTTTCAATGATGGTTTTACTCAAGACGTTATGGTGATAAAAGACGCTTTTATCCGAAGCGACCTTTATGTCTTTTCCTATTTTTTTTGGTCATTAGGAATGGGTTAGGAATCTTGCTGCAGGATACTGGTAGACCGCAGACAAAACGGTCTACTCACACAACCAATTACATTTCTTCCACTGCTTCTACTCTTCGGCTGTGTGTTGACATAATTGGCTCCAGTCCTGTAGCACCACCTGGCTTTTCCATTCCCCTGCCATGGATTTAAAAAAACTAAAAACCTGTCTGATTTCAAAAACTCTAGATATGTTCCCCTTCATCAAAGCTGTTCTTCACTAACTACTTAGTGAAGAACAAAAGAACAGGAGAGACAGGAGAGGGATTGGGGATTGGCCTCACTGTCAGTTTGTTTCAGGGATTGCTTTGGAGTGTTCCTTCTCTGGTCTGATATTGATTAATGCTTTAACTTTAAAGAAGTATTTTTCCAACTGTTCAATTATATATGTTTTGGGGGATAAGAATGCGTAGAAGTATGTCATTCACCTTGAAGGCAGAGTGTGATTCTTCAACTAAACTCAAGCAGCCAAGGTAAAACACAAAACATAATTTGACAGGTTGACCCTTACTTGGAAAGGGAGGTTCAGGGCCATCAAAGTGTACCATAAGGTGTATTTTTGAGTCCATTTATGTTCAGCTCTCACTTGGCCAAACGCCTGAACAAACCCTTGACAGAAAACCAGACGTTTGCTTCAATACATGATGGAAAATAGATTCATAGATTGACTGGATTTCTACCTTACCTTTACCTTACTGACAAGACTTAGAACGATAACATTTGTCTTGCATCTCCCACCACACCACACTGCAAACACACACACACTACGGCATTTACACACACACACACACACACACACACACACATCAACGCCAAGCTGTCACAGTACCTGTGCTGTCAGGCTGTCGTGCCACATGTGCAGGTGTGTCGTTTTTGAAGTAATCCAGATGGATTTGCCATTGATTCTCCATCATGGATAAATGCACCCGAGCCTTCTCTTGTCTCCTCCTCCTCTTCCTCGTCTCCTTGTCCTACTGTTTGTTTTTACATCTGGGACAGCACCCACTGCAACACACTGCAATACGCTGTCATATTGTCATCATTACTGTGTGTGTGTCAGGGGAGGTGACATGTGTGAGCTGATTTTACAGCGTTACAGTTTCACCGTTGACACATGATATTGATTTAGGGCTGAATAATTTGTGGTTACATATGTGATTGGTTGAGCTATTACCTGCAACCTATAATAAAAAAAGACCTTCTTCAGTATAATCATTTACTTTTGGTAATTGATGAATTGATCGATGATAACTATAGCTATATCTTATCAACGTTTTTTGGAAATGATGTTGAAGTTGGGTATTATATAAAGATGTGGGCTTTTACAGGTCAATCTTTTATAGAGTTTTTTTTTATATCTAGCTGGGCCTGTGTTGACCAACGCTCTGCATGTGGTAGGTGTTTCAATGGTAGCTCAGTAGGTCCCTGCCACTGAGCCACAGTGGGCCCACTGTGTGCAGACTGAAGAATCACATGGAAATGGAAGATTTGTCCCCAAAAAAAACCCCCGTTCCAAATGACTCTCGCTTATTCTGCCTCCCTACCTTCCCTTATCTGTCTCTTCACTTCGTCTCTCCACGTCCCCCCTTTCTCTCGCTCACTCGCTCTTGTTTGCTCTCTCTGTCTGTCGCACCCCTTTCCCTCAGATGTCTTTTTCACCAATCCTCCGCTCCCACACTCTCGCCTCTCTTTACCTTTCCCTCTGTGTCCCTCTCTCTCTCTATCGCTCTCTCTCTCTTTTTGCTCTTTTTATAGCTTTTATTTCCGACTCTCTCGTCTCTTTATGTGGCAGGATGTGTTCGCCCGGGCAGATTTCCATGAGACATTTTCTCATTCATATGTTCATCCCCGCCGTGGTTGTCACATGGCACACCTGTGCTTCAGAAGACCATCGTTACACTTGGTACAAGAGAGCCACAACAAGGACATACCTGTATACATCCTCGAGCAAAATGACCTCTACCCCCTAAATCGCATGCATCTACACTAGGGTGACCAGATGTCCCGCGTCATGCGGGACTGCACAGCACCTTTATCCCGTGTCCCGTGTCAAACCAGTCAAACCGCTGCAGCACAGATGCATATCTAAAATCTGGCTTTTATCCAGTGGCTGTAAATGTAAAACACTAAATTGTCCAGGTTGTCAACATTCACAACCAAATTGTCCCGGTTTTCACCAGATAATGTGATGTGAGGGATAGACGCGAGGGACAAATTTTTTTTTAATTGGTCCAGTATTTAGTGAGAAACTAGCTACAAAACATTTGCATTGTTACCCTTTGGGGCAATTGCGCCCGTCAATGTGCTTGTTTTTGCCACTGACAGGTTCAGATTGTTACAAGTGTTTGACAACATTATGGAAAGGATCCCTACAGAGAAATAAAACCTTTTTCTTTACCTTTCGCTTGATCCGGACTGTTTGTTATTGTGTCTAACCAAGTCTAGCTCGCGAGAGTTGAGTTGTCCTGAAATTATCCTTTAACAGAGTGGTTTCACTTTACCAACAACCAACAACAATGCAGTGTCTTATGTTTTGGCATAAGCTAAGTTGAAACCTGCTCTGCCGTACAATGGCAGTGAATGGAGAGAGAGAAAACATGCTATTTGTCATTTTATTAACCCTACATCAGGTCCAGGCAGCTGTACAATCTTATGTACATAGTTCAGAGTTCATCTGCATTCCTTGTTCTTCTGATAGACTTCCATCCAGAATAAGAGAGCTGTAGCATTGTTTGGACTTTATAAAGATCTGTGAGATTTAATTAGTAATTATGGAGTAATTATATATTAATACTCCATTATTTCCATATGATAATATGACTGTATATATTCCATTGCTCAGTATTTCCCACCTCTTGGCACATTAAGAAATAGTGATAAGGTTAGAATGTTTCAAGTAGGCTACTAAAGTTCAATTTCTTTTAGGCTTGCGATTCCAAGGAGGAGGTTACCAAGGGAACGGATGTTGGGCTACTAATCGTAACTGAAGGACACAGAGAACATTGGTGGTGGCACTGCAAATGTTCATGGACTGCAAAACAACAAAGTGGAGCTGACCAACTCGGCAGCGTATGGTGTTGTTAGTGCTACATGTTTTAAATGCTGAATGCAGAACGTTATTGTTCTCAGGTTAGCAGAACTTAAAGGAGAACCAAACACCACCCGCCGCCTACACACTACACGACTTTCAAAGTCGTCAGATCGCTGTACTGCACACACTACACGACTGTGTCTTGTGATCTGGTGTTTTAAAGTCGTTGTGGGTTTCACGCTACATGACTGATCGGCGACGGGGGGTCACACATTACAAGATGTTTCACAAGGAGGAATCCCAGACGAGTCTGTCTGGTCTCCAACACACACGAGAAGTGACGCTTCCAAAAATGGATGCCCACAAGAAGCTAGTGAGCCAAGTTGTGTGTGCGCTGATTTGCAGCGAAAAAACAAGGAAGAAAAATAATAAAATATGGATGTGAGAATGGTTGGGGAGCAAGGATTGTCTGTTCTGCAGAGAGGAAAGGAGGAGGATGGAAATTATTTATTTCCCTCCGACGACTCCTCCCCCTTGTTTTCCTCTCACCCATGTCTTTGAGCGGTTCACACGACACGATCGTTGCTCACGGGAGCACGCTACGATATGCCTCCGATTTGGGGCTTTTGCCTGTGACTTCAAAAACTTGTCGGCGACTGTAAAATCAAAGTGTCGTGTGAACTCAGCAACTTGAATTTATTTCCTTGGGCAGCTAAAGTGGTTGTTGGTTTTACTCTTCATTTCGTGTTGGCCTAACTAGCTGTTTAGTTTTGGGGTTTAACTCCAAAATTCTTGTTAGTGTTACAAAAAGCTTAGTTGACTGAACATGGTATGTCAAGTTGATCCAATTCTGATCCAATTTGGCTTTAAATGAGTCAGCTTGACATTGTATCGTGAGTGGACGCAACATTAAAGGAAGTATGAAGTATGAAGTATGAAGAACTTAAGATTTTCCAGGTTACTCATTATTTTGAGTTGAGCTACCTTGATATTTTTTGTGTATAGATTAAGTGGCTGGATAAAAGTCTTAATGAAGTGATCTTGCTCTTACATGGGAGAGGAGAGGCTACATGGGCGAGGATAAGGGAGGGGAGGAGAGGCGTTTTAATGTATAATTAATTAATCAAATTGTGTAGTGTATTTGTCTCTAGCTCTAACTTATATCTGTATTAGCCACATCACACACGTCCCAGTCTATAATAGGTACGTGTAAGCCTCACGAAACAGAAATCAGGTCCAAGATCAAAAGGATGTCTGGTATGCGGGCTCGTTTAATGGGGATAGATGTTTCTATTTGAAGCTGTAATGGCATTGATTGGTTGGTTTGGATTCTGATTAGAAATGCAATTGGACGCGGACCTCATGAAGGCTGATTATCACACTAAGGAAGATATGTGGATGCAGTGCTGGCGAACACACACACACACACACACACAAACACACACACATTCTAGATCAGTTTCCATTTTGGTTTGCATTCTTTAAAATGACAAAAGGCCCCTGGGATGATTAGGAGGAAAGGTAGGACACCCATAGTTCTCTCTGTAAGCACATACATGCGCATGTGTGGAGCAATATTCTCGTATTCCATCATGATCTGATTTAGCACAGCGGTCAGTAGAGCTTGGGGACTGTGATTTCTCTAGCCAAATCGAATGCTTCATACCTTAAAAGGTACCAGTAGATCAGATAAGATAAACGACTAAATGAAAAATGGCAATTTTTTTCTTTGCTTTAATACATTTGTTCTGATATGCTAAATAGGATCTGGTGGGTAGGGATGTTGGAAAGGAGAGGTTTTTACTTTACGTATAGGAAAATATCATCTCGCTAAAATGCTTATAGATATTTGACAGATAAGACAGGGGTTACAAGAATTAACCACTAGCCTCTGCATTGAGGCTAATGTGACCCGAGATGAATTGTCATCAGTGCTACGTGGTGGTGTGGTGAGGACCCAAATGCAGGACAGCGAGGCAGGTGGTGACACAGGTCAACAAAGACGAGAGCGCCACAGATACATAACATAACAGAAAACAATGAACCGACCAGGAACGACTGGGGAACAAGACTCATACGCATACGTTACGCATAAGAGGGGGGGGGTGGGTGCAAATGATACACAGCAGGGGGCAGACAGGAAACATGGAACACGTAGAACTGAAAGAACTAGACAGGGAACATAATAGACATTGAAATACAAAACTAGACAATGAACCAAGGCAAAAGGTCACACCCATGACAGGCAGTATGGATTACATATTGGAAACATGATGGGAGGATGGCTGGAGAGGAACAGAGAGAAAGTGATTAAAGCAGATGCCAAGCAAAGCTGGTTCCTGGTAGAGTCACAACGGGATGCGCCTATCTGGTTGTCAGTGGAGCTCATCCATAATACCCAGCATGCTACACAACAACATTCATTCTATTTCCCTTGTCCCTTTTCCTCTACTCACCACAGTTGGCGAGTGTGTGTATGTGCATTATGTGTGTGTGTGTGTGTGTGTGTGCATAAAAGCAGTAGAGTATAGCCAAGGAGGTGTTCCCAGAGCCAGTGGGTCAGAACTAGAAAAAGACTGTAAAAACAACACTTCACGGATAATGGCCAAACAGACAAGAGATGTGGCATTGCGTGGGCAGCATGAGGCCTACAAGGTTCCTCTAGAAGTGCTTGTTTAAGAGGACCCATGTGCACTCACGCTCCCGTTCCACTGACTATCTCAATGCGGACCTCTTTCACGTCAGAAACGCTGGACGTCCCCGGGCCGATGTGAGCCCACCGCTGCCATGGCGACGACACAATCCGTCTGAAAGAGGAGAGAGACAGTCAATGCTCTCGCTACATCACAAACATCTCAAAGGCTACTGTAGCGTACGCACGTGTGTACAAAAGCCCTGACGCGTGTAAGAAAAATACATCCTATTGAAATACATCTTTTAATGAGGAAAATTAAATCACAATTCCAGGTACTACCGTTTGTTGTTGCTCAACAAATCTGTTCAACAAACACCCAAAACAGGCTTGGTGCAAAGGAAGGCCGAGGCCTTGTTGCTCCCCTATTTATACCCTCCCCTGCTAGTGCTACATTTATAAATGAGCCCCTCTTGTCCTGCCCCACATTCATTGATTGATTGTTTATTCATTCATTCATTCATTTGTTTTTAGTTAGGGAGTTAGTTAGTAAGTTAGCGTGTATGTTAATTGTAAATCAGGCTCTAATCAAGAGCTTTGTCAACAATTACTGGCAGGCTTAGATGCAGGTGCAGTAGTTCATATTAAACGGGTCATAACGCGGTAATATCTTGGTACCTGTAATCAAAATGAAATTGTTATGAGGTAATTAGTGGGTGATATAATGTGCAGTGAAATTACCTGTACACAAAAGGGACATTTCCCAATGACTTAGTTAATTGATGCCTATTCGGGCATTTACCTACTGAATTTGATCCATTTAGGAGGCTGGGCACCTTGGCTGTCCATTATTTAGGATCAGTGGGCAGCCAAGGTGGACCAACTCCAGTTCTAAGGACATTGGCAAGAGTATGCACTAAGCATATGGAAGGGAACCGGATCCAACTGCATCCAAACTGCTCCCAGAAAGCCTGCATAGCATTAGTGCTAACCAGTTCTCTGCTCAAATGAATTATACCATAAAGATGCATGGTTGTCAACTCATTACTGTTCCATTACTTCCTAACTAGTCTGAATCCTGATTGCTTTTGATGTCGGCTTGCGCCTAAAGGTTTAACATTATTTTATCACTTGCTTAGAAGTTAATCGACTTCGACTTAACCGCTTCCTTACCATTGCTTCTACTCGAAATCCACTATTTGTTAACTCGTAGTGTATTTTGTGTATTCGTCTGTCCTTAAATATCTTGGGCTGTGGTGCAAAACGCACAAACCGGGCCCTCCAAACATTTACAGAATTTGTATGTGCGCCGCACATAACGTGCACACAACCAACACAGCCTCGTTAGTGGGACAGCCGTTCACTGTGGCCTGGACTGTGCTCATTGATGTTCACTGTTTATACTCTGCTTCTTCCTACTCAACCCCCTTCTGGTCTCCCTTACTGCCTTGATGTTGTAGCCCAACAGGAAAAAAACATCTTTGAGATGTTTTGAACACAATGTTCCTTTCTCTTCTGTGTTGCCACTTTGATGTTTGAAAGGTTTCTTTTGCATGGGGTTTTTCACAGTTGACAATGACAGCTTGAGTCCAGTTGAATGTGATAGCTCTTGATGTACTTTACCCGGTTTAACTCATCAGCTCTCTGGCAAAAATACTGTTTTTATACTGCTACCTTTTGGCAAATAGTCACGTAACTTAGCTTTCCATTCCATGCTTTCCATAAGAGTGCTCCATTCTTAGCTTTTCATTCTACGGATCAGATGCATGACCAAACGCACATCACTGCTCTCTGACTTGTTTTAATGGCTTTTTCTTTCCCGCTACTGTATTGCCTTCCTAGCCCTCCCTTCTATCTGTTCCTTCTCAGGGTTTCTTCCTTTCCCCATTGGGCTGTGGGGAGAAGAACCATTTAGGCAGTTAATAATGGGGGATTCCTTGCCTTTTTGACAGTTTAGTGTTAGGTGTGTTATCAATTATGAAACCATTTTGGTTACAGATCACTGTGCCACATACAAATACATGTTAGCTACTATGCATGAAATAACACGGTAAGCTAATGGCTATGTGATAAAATGGTTATTTCTGTTAGAATGTAGTTCATTTATATTAATAGCAAATTCTATTAATGCTATGCTACTGCAAGATAGTTCACAATTACACCTGCATTCAGTTTGTTTTATTGACGTTATGTCTTTCAGTGTTCTGTAGAGTATCTAGGAGGTTTCTGTATCAAAACACGCAAATGTGGCTTGCTGAGTATGTCATGTCTGCATGGTGGGCAAAAGTACTCGCCTAACCGACTTAACTGGGGCTGTGGTGTTCATCCATTACGACATTCAACAGTTTAATTTATTGATGCGGTAGCTTGCATTATGTATGGCCTATCTCGGCCACGGCGGCGCACGTGGCCGAGATACCAGGGCGTCACGCAGCAGGGGAACAAGGGAAACAGTATTATTCTCTAGTGTCTCCTTTGATAACTCTCAGTAGCTACTATCGTGCGGATCATATACAGTATAGACTCATTTCCAAGCAGAGAGAGGGAGAGAGAGAAAGAGAAGAGCTGAGGAGGGACAAGATAGAGCTGTGCGCTTGTGCCCGTCAGTGTGAACGTGTAATTGGCAGAGTGACCTCTGTGAAGATGTGACACTCTATCGGTTTGGCATTAAATAATGTCAGACTGAGGGGGCTATGGGCTGTACCTTTCTATGTTGCCCAATCCCCCTCCAGCCCTATCTCTCCTCTTCATCTCCCTCTTCTCGGTGCAAGAGAGTGTCTATTCCTACCCCCCCCCCTCTCTTTCTATCATCTCTCTTTTACTCATTCTCTCTCTTTTCATCATTCTCTCCCACTTTCTATCATCTCTTCTCCTCTTTCACTTTCTCTCTCTCTATTACTCAGTCTGCCTATCTCTATTTCCTCTCACGCTTTCCCCTCATTCTCCCTCTCTCTCTCTCTCTCTCCCTCCCTCTCCCTCTTATCCTTTAATGCATCGCTGTGCCTCTCGTCCCATGCTAAAGAGGCCCCAGGTCTCGTTAATTACCTAATCACCTCTCCCGTCCTTGAGCTGCTGGCCACGGTTCAGAGGTGCCTGTCAGCCGTAGCCTCTTACCACGACGGGGGTAAACACACACTGGTGGTCACGTTGACACACACACACACACACACACACACAGGCAACGATACATGACTTGTGAGGCCCACCTGGCCACCTTTAAGGCAAATAAACACATAACACTTAAGTGGTATAAATTGATTTATTTTGCTAGAGACATATACAGACCACTTATACTGTCTGTGTCTTAGCTCCAGTGTCTACCCTAATCGTTTTTCCAACACAGTGTTTGTTGTTTCATGAAGTCGGTACTTAATAGAGGCAACACAATAGCAATGTAACGTACATAGTGGCAGCAAACAGCATTTCGAAGTTGCTCTCATGAGACAGCGACAGAGTGAGTCATGGTTGTGTGAGAAGAGGACACAGTTGCACAGCAAGGATGTTTTTTTGTAGCAACTGCTCATAAGAGGATATTGTAAAAGTGTAAAAGTGATTAAGAAATAAAATCTTGCAGTTTTTATCTTGGTTTGCAAATTCTGTATGTAAGTAATGTGAAGTCTACTGGGATAACGCCTTTCAGGTGTAGTGTAACACATGAAAAACATTTCATGTGTTCATAAAAAATTTGATTTGGAAATTCATCCCATCCTCGAGTGTCTTGTCTTTCCTCTCAACTATTCTGAAGGAAAATACCGTCTGTGTTGGCCTTACCATTTGGACCTTGGAAATATTTACTCTAGACTGTCGAAGACTATGAATCAACAACCTTCTTTGATACCATGCGTACATGATTTTTATTTGACAATGTAGCATAAATCCGCTATTGCAAGGGCCCAAATGAGAAATTGGTCACACATGCTATATTCAATAATTCTTTTTGTTGCTTCGTTTTGCTTTGGAAAATGGATTTTGTGAAAGGTGAAGTAGCAACAATGTTTTTGTTATTAGGTGAGTGCTGCTAGGCAGTGCTCAGCTATTGTTATTCTTGGCATTTCCACAATAGGTACGATTGCTTCGTACCGTGCCCAAGTACTCTTCAATGCTGAATTGGATTGCAACCAAATTTGGGAATGTTGGGAATACAGCCACATCGCACAAGTGTGTAACATTTCATACAATGCTACCCACCGGGGGCACTACAGTAACATCAAAACGTGATATTTCTATAATTCTGAAACTTGGTAAACAAGTTCTCCATGAGCATGTGCATGACACATGTGAGCATGGCACAAATAGCCCCACCCTGTGGACATTAGTAAAACACCACCATAGTACTCATTAACTGCTGTATCTCTTTAATTTTAATGCAGTGTTTCTCAAAGTGGGAGGCGCGTCACCCTTGGGAGGCGCAGGGGTACTGCAGGGGGGGCGCAGGGAAATGGGATGGAAGGGATCATTTCATGTATTTTAGTGAGGGGCAAAAGCTCAATCATGCACTGTATAAAAGCAAAGCACAGGCAGAACAAACAATAAGAAATAGCTGAGCTGAGCGTAAATAAATGACTGCGCGTGTGCACTGAAGTGCCAAACTTTATAGTTGCCGTGCATGAACTGCACGAGCTGGCGTGAACCAAAAATTTGTCAGAGGATTTGCTGTTCTGTTGTCTGTTCCAATGCGGACAACAGGCAATTTAGCTAGGGGTTCATTCATTTAATTTGAAGGGAGTAATGCCTACTTGTTAGTTTTTTTTACCAAGAACGGTGGGAACGGTGTAGGGGGGGCATTACTTATTTTAACCCAAAGGGGGCCTGACAAACAAAGTTTGAGAACCACTGCTTTAATGTCATATTCCATGGTAATCAAATTCAGCTGTACAGATGGGGATGCTGAACAAGTCTGTAGCATTGGATACAATTTCACCTGTAGGTGGCGCTACAATATTTTCTGTTGTAGCAGCAGCTTGCAGGTGGCAGCAGCCGCAACTGGGAGCAGCAGCAGCTAACAGCTTCCAGCTCTCACGCGCATTTTCTTTAAAAAATGAATAAAAAAATTCTAGTTCTTTCTTTCTTTATTATTCTCTACAAACCTTGGCACCTATCTCCTCCCACAATTTTTCACCTAGAGACTCCATTCAAATTTTAAAAATGTCATATTGGCTTGGAATTGCGCACTATTATTTATATATTTGATATCTTTTATACATTTTAAAATATTCAACTTTAGTAGAAGTAACAAATCATCACATTTTCTGAACTGGGTTTCTGCTACTGTGTGTTACTTTGACTCATTTGCTAATCGAGCCTGTGGCACTAGCGCTAGCCGGCTAGTTGTGTATAAGCCTGCACCTCGTCTAGCCGGCATTTGCATATATATTACGTCACTCTGCCGTGTGTCGACAATGTTATATTGCACCGTGTTTACATGTGTGTGTATGTGGAATGCTAGCTAAGCTATTCTATTGTGTTATATATATATATATGTTTATATATGTTTATTACTAGAGTACTAAAGCCTGGTGTGTTTAGTATTTAAATCTGATTTCTGTCTTACAGAAACCATTCATCATTAATTTATTCATTCGTTACTCATGCATATATTCAAACATGCCGAAGATTCGTCTGTGTTGATGCCAATCATTAAACTTTATATAAACAACAAGAACTATTCCCTGTGTCTGCGTCTACTCTCTGACCAGAGTTGTCCTGCTGGATAAAGTGGTCCCAGCCATGGGCGTGCATAGATAGATCTCAAAGGGGGCTTGAGCACCTGCTGTTTGGCCTCCTAGAGAGAAAGTGCCCTTTTTCTGGTGTGTTTTTTTCTTTTTTTTCTTTTTCTAAATAGATAAATTTCTGTTTGCGCACAGCCTGCCCTGTCAAACAGATATATTGATTGAATCAAATTATCAGGTCGGTAGATTGGTGCTCCCGGGCGATGCCCTTTCTACACTCCCTCCCTCCTGGTTTCCTGCTGCAGCGGCGAGCACTGTATGGCCACCGAGCCTTTTACCGTGTTCAAAACAACTCAGAACTCGGAAGTTTCAACTCAGGATTTTCGACTTCCGACATCATTGCGTTCACGCTGTAATGATACCCTCAGTCATGGGTTTGTTTTAAATACATTTTAATATCCCTTTAACAGTGTCGCAAAAGTGTCATTCCAGGCATATATTAATTTATTTGCAAAAATCGCTTTTTATGAATTTGGGCCCCTGCCCCTCTAACATCCTCTGCACGTCCCTGTCCCAGCGTTATTCGTCACAAACTCATTATCTTCCATACTTAACTCCATTCAGACTTTAAACTTTTGAACTTTGTTCAAATATTTTCACTTGAGTCCAGTTATTCAACATATCTTAAACTATGAAGCGTTATTTAACATATGTTTACCCAGATAGCACACCCATAATTTCCACCAGCTGTCTTCTGTCGTAATAAGTGCTGCACACCGTGTCTAGCGGGGTACTGGTGTTTTCTGCTGGTGCGTCAGCAGCGGTCCCCTGTCGGAATTCCGCTCCTGCCAAATGTGTGGGCTATCATCCCCCCTCCTCCATGTCCTGGTGATGGAATTGGGTCGGGGTACTGGCGGAATTTCGTTTGTAACTGACAATTTTGTTTATTTGAACTAATGAACTAATGTTATAATGTTGTATATGAAATGCGCCACACACCGTTGCGTTATAAGCCTACTATAAGTGTCCGAGAAGCTTAATCCTCTCTCGGACATCAACATCAACCGCTGATCAGACGGTGCTCCACACATCCACACACATCTCACCGCCGGTATCCCAGACAATCCCAGACTACAGGCTGTCTCAGACTATTTTTGTATCCCTTTCAGGGGCTGTACGAAAGAATCCTCATACAAGGGGGACCCGGACAACTGAAGAGCCTCTGCAGCAGGAGGTGATCCGGTACTTGAAGGGGGCTTCTGACAGGGCCGGTGGCTGGAGGTAGCGAAAGAAGGCAGAAAGCAATAGGCTTACATGAATATCTGTGTGAGTTTGTGTTTCCTACTCCATTTTATTGTGTTTACTGTGTTAAATGTTTATGATTGCCTCCTCCATTTTGTTGTGTTATTGTTATGTTAAATGTTTATGATCTGATAACATTATTTATTAAATTAAAGGTCAAGATCAATAAATATGTTGCACCGCTGTACTCCACTGGAGTCCCGCCGTCGGTCTGCCGGCTTTGTGCTATCTGGGTAGGCTAATGTTACACTACAGCACTCAGCACATTTACTGCAGGAAATGCATTTTCTAGTTCTCTCATGAAATTGTTTTCTTGGCCAAGTTATAAAAACATAAAAAATGATGGCGACAACATTGCACAATTTGTATTCATTTTAAGATGAAGACTTTAATTTATATGACCTCTATATTATCACTATATTATCATTCCACTCAGAAGAGCCTTTCCCGTAAAACTGAATGTCACTCTCCAATACAGGTTGTGTTGCTCCAGATGACTAATACATTCTAAACCTTCTATTTCTGCTCTCTTTCAATACTTCTATCACCATTGACATTTCTCAATTCACTGTCTTCTCCCTCTCTTGCTTCCTCTCTCACTCATCTCTCTTCATCCCGACCTCTTTTCACATCACAAGAGACGTTTTCCATAAATGTAAGTGCCGGAACCGTTAAATAAATATATACATTTTAGAGCAGGCCAAGTTATTCTGAACATGAAAGTCTCTCGGGGTCAACAAAAGAAAGCCAACACTGTCCTATTAAAAAGAAACCAAAACAAACCAAAAAGTTCACAGAAGATTCCAGCATACATTTGAATAAAGATAAGAGCGAAAGGAAATACTATGTACATTCTTTAAATGAACTAGAAATCAGTATAATTAGAAGAGGCTGTTGGTTGGCATTTGATTTACAGCCCCGGGGTTGTATCACTGAACCTCAAGGGGTGAAACACGGGGGGTCATCACAAACTGTTCAAATCAGCATTTTTTTAAATGCAACGATTCAGTTGTGTGTGTGTGTGATGTAGAACAAAGATGAAACGAATAACAGTAATTAGTAACAATAGGCAGTAGGGGTAGTATTAGACAAAATGGAAGAAAAAAATATTTGAATCAAAGCGAAATAGTGCATACGGTGCATGTATTTGGTGTGTGTTTGCTTGTTTGCGTTTACATAATCATGTTTTCTTTTGTAAAAGAGTGGCTTCTCTGTGCCTACAGCATAGTGTGTGGGTGTAGAAGTGAGAATGTGTGCGAGAGACAGGGAGTAATAGGGCCAGCAGGTTGGCTGTCATTACAGCACCCAAGAGCTACAGCTACATACCTCTGACCTTCCACCTGACCATGAATATCTGTCTCATTTGACTTCACTTCTCTCTTTTCCTTTCTTTGTCCTCCTCCTTTCTCTTCTTTTCGTCCCACGGATGCAGACATTTTAAGCAAATATTCCAAAGGTCAACTAGGTTGTCGACAAGTTGACAATCGAGTAGTGAAAAAAGATATTTAATTGCGTACTTCCTTACTGTCAAAATGGATGGAAGTGTGCATGTCAACCTTTAAAAACTGAAAGGAAAGGTTCTGGATTCCAACATGAATGTCGAAGACGTACACATATATGAAATAAAACAAAATGTATGTTAAAATTCATTTTGGAATTCTCCAATATAGTTGATAGTATATCTTATCTTCTCTGATGTCTGTTATGTGCATAATATACAGTATGTGTTCACTCCTCTTAGTATGACTTCTTCTTCCTTCTTTCTCTACATCAGTCTCCCCACATTCTCTCTCTCACACACGCTCACATAGTAGCCTATATTATAGTATATTATATTAGGCTAATAGTAGCCTATATTATAGTATATTATATAAGGCTAATAGTAGCCTATATTATAGTATATTATATAAGGCTAATAGTAGCCTATATTATATTAGGCTAATAGTAGCCTATATTATAGTATATTATATTAGGCTAATAGTAGCCTATATTTTCTGTCAAATTTAATGTAGATGCTGACATGAACGGACATGCACATTGTCGTCGTCATATTGTGAAAAGTTAATTTGTGGAGGTGGCTGGTCATTTAGCTGTCATCTACCGACAGCTGTGTAAAACCCTGCTCTTACTCTCTGTCGCTCTCTTTGTCTCTCTGGGTCTGACTCGGCCCCTTTCAGCGCTGTAGACCTAAATACGATCTGCAGCATTAGGAAGCCACTCTCTGATGGCACTTTTCCATTGGCACTAAGGCACTTTTTCAAACAATGCCGCTGACTTGCGTTTCCATCACCAGTTTGAACGCACAGAGTTGTGTTGAGCCTACACTCGTTGAGATTTTGACCGTGCATTCGATTAGGGTTTTTGGTTTGTCTTGCATCCCTAATGATGCCTATCAACAACCGTTGCACAGTGCAATAGTAAACAGCGCTAAAAGGGCGCTGCTCTTAAATGTCATCAACTCGTGTGTCATCATGTTAAAGACACCTTCCAGCGGGTAGCCTTGTTGTAATGGAGATGCAAATCCCAGCCTCGCAGCCTTACGTGCCGAGGTAAGTCAAGCCAAAAGACACTCGTGGAAAAGTACCACGAGTGTCTTAGTGGCCATCATGTCCTAAGGCTCTCCTTTTCAATGTGTTTTTTCTTTCTTCTTCTTTCCCATGGATGTCTTTGTAGTCTGTCAGTAATTACCCTCTGGGGTAAAATGAATGTGCGTACCTATTATGTCTGAAAAAAAGAGAAAATAATCTGAAATATTTAATCCTGCCACTTGAAAAGCTAAAATCGCCTGTAACACAGTCACCGCTGTGACTGGGAAATATTGTTTTTATGGCAAAAATCATCATCCAAATGACACAGGATTGGTTGTGCAGTGAACCATGGACCACTAAGCCCACTATCTGACTGGAAAATCAAAGACATTTTCAACTTGGCTCTCCCTGTGTGTGTGTGTGTGTGTGTGTGTGTGTGTGTGTGCATGCGCGTGTGCCTCCATGTAGCAAAATGTGGGCTATACAGTATGTGTGCTGTTACAGTGCATTGTGTTGTTTTCCATGGTGTCTTGTACTATTTGGGTTTTATGTGAACTACTGTGTTTTTCTATATTTTGTAGAGGGTGATGGAGCTGGATGCAAACGAGGCAGGATTGAACCTGAACAAAGTTAAGACGACGTGGTAGGAACATCAGAGGTCATGGAGGCACAGTGGATGTGCCAGGACAGCATGGGGGTAACATAACAACGTGTGCGGAGATCTCCGACAATGGTTTGCAGTTTTTCTGAATTGTTTACACACTAAAACTGGAACTATGCACACAATGGTGAAAACTTGAAGCTCATGTGTCAACAACAAAGACTATTTCTGCAAAACTATGCACAATTCCTTTGCTTTCACTCAAACAGCAATTCGAAATTACATTTTTGCACAACTCTACAAACAAAATCTCATCATTGAGCACAATTTTCATAATCATAATAAAATTTTGAGTGTCAGGGTTTACGCGGTGTGATCAGAAGGTGCTATACATTTGGTGACATTGTTGTAGAGATTGACTGACTTAGTGTGTTTTGACGCATGGTGGTTAACATTTTGAGTGTTATAGGTTCTTTTGTACGGGTGGTGTAGTGTTATGAGAAGTTGTTTTACTCTTTTAGGAATTGCACTTACACAGTTTTAAGTGCGCACACACGTGTGTGCGTGCGTGTGTGTGCATGCCAGCATGCCCTAGCTTATGCAGGGGTATGTGCATGTTCTACTTTTTAATGCCCTCATCATCTTCAAGGTCTGGAGGAAATGACACACGGGCCGGGTGCCAGAACGACCCGTGACACGAGGAGGACACAGCCGTAAAGTTCCTCTGAAGTGCTTCAGAATAACTTTGATACAGGCCCAGTGGTGCTAAAACCACATCGCTGCAAAAATGGCTCCCCATTGGACCATGATTTAACATGTCCTGTCCAAAATCTGACCACTAGACCCAGAAGGTGTGATGTTTGGTAATCTAGGAAATGATTAATGTGCTTACCCATTATTTAGGCCATAACTTTAAAGCTGCAGGGAGACATTCATGTGTTCTGCCACTAAAAGTGTGCTCTACATCAACGCGTTTGTCTGTCTGAAGGCTGATCTGAAGGCATTGCTTCCATTCCAGTGGTTTCAACCACCATCTTGTTTTTTCCTCTTACATCAGAAGAAGCTTTTAAGACTAGATTGTTTAAATATTTTGAGCAACATAAATATTTGATGTTGAACATCCTAAGTTTAGAATGTTAATAATGGAAGGTTGAAATTGAGGACAGGCTTAGCAAAAGCAAGCAGACCTGGATAACAGTTCATTTAGCGGTTAACAGCTTTTGTAGCTCTGTAAAAGGTTTATAAAAAAGGCAACTAAATACCCAATAAAACATTGAATGTGTGCGAGATGTCTTTCTAAAGACAGGAAAAACCCCACTATATTGTACACACTGGCAAATATAATTGAAGCAGCTTAAAATTATTCATACAGTAAACTTAGACTTAGTGTCCTGATTCTGAAACAATACAATTATAATTAACAGTTAAACATAACTGTAGCAGTCAGCAGGGGAGGCAAACATATACAGCATTTATCATTCAATAGCATGGGGATTTCAAGGAATCCTGCCAGCACACATTTTACTGTTTTAGTAGCCAAGTTTCAAATGCATAGACATGTGTAACTAATCATGAACTCCAGTTCAGTAACATTACTTAGACTTAGACATGTTTGGGATACACTGACACCAACGGAGGTACATGATGGATTTCATGCACTTTAGTGTATATATTGTATAATGCATAGGAAATAATAACATATAACAGCGGGAAAGGGCAACAGAAAGTACAAGAGTGATGCTGTGGTCGCATGGTGAACCTTTGCAGAACGTTTTTGAGTTTACATTAGATGATTGGAAGGTGAAAGGACAAGAACCAGCACCGCGGTCTTATAACAACAACGGGATCCATAGGGAGGCGGGGCCCTTGCATATGCTTAATTAGCTATCAATGCACCCCCCCCTCCCCCCCTCCCTCCCTTCCTTCCTTCCTTCCCCCTGCTAGCCCCAGCTGTCCTTCAGATGAACATGGGGAGTGATGTGCTGTTAACCTTTATTCTGATGGCGGGGGGGGGCTGGTATCCATCACTCACCATCACCATCTCCTCCAGTCGTCCGTTCGGCATGCACACGGCACCGCCCGGACGTGGTGATGGATGGCCGAGTGGATAGGTGGATAGATGAACGGACAGATGGATGGATAAGTGGCTGAGGGGCTGATACTGGTGACACAGTGGAGGATGAGCAATGAAGGGCTCAGTTTAAAGAAGGGACCCCCCCCCACACCCCCCTCTTTCAGTGCTACAAGTGAACAGGGTGTGTGAATCACGGAGCGAGTAGACAATCGAACACGTGTTACAGAGGGGTCTCTGCGACCCCTGCCTCTATGGACCTTTAAACGTGTTGGTTGTTTAGCGATTTCATTATGTATACCGTAGTCTCACAAATCAGACTTTAAATGAATAATCAGACTTTAGATTAATATCTACAGTCTTTAGATTAGGATCTAAAGTCTGATGGCAGACGAGCTCAAATCTGGGTGAACGGGGGCGTTTCACCTTCTTTCGCTTCATATTTGTTTTGACCAAACATGGCCCGGCCCAGGCTCTGCGCTGTCTCTGCTATAACACTTCTGCTATAACGTAGTAGGATTGCTGGGTCTGAGATTACATACACCGTAACAATCACATAGATAACATAACAAGGACGTAGTTAACTTCATTTGTGTTGACAAACACTTTCAAATATGAGATTTGGAGACTTACCCCGTGCAGTTTGCTGTCAAGATATAGCCGTTTGTTTCTGTGTACAATAACCCGAGCACATTGTTGTGTTCAGGCCTTGCCGCTAACTGGCGAGAGGTTATCACACATCTCTTTTGAACGCTAACCTGTGCAAAGAAAACTCACCTTGTGGATGAAAAATCTGTCAGTATATCCCTCTAATCAGTTCAAACTGCTAGTCAGCTGACAGGATTAATCCCTATGTCACCGGTCATGTGACAAAAGCTGATTGCCTCTTATATTATCTCTATTTCCCAGCAGCCTCTGGGCCGCAGATGTGTTAAATCTCCCTTAGCGGAGCCCGTTGACAATATATCTCTGCACCACCAAGCCCATTTAAAACACCAGCCACTCCTACAATACCTTCTACATTATTTCATCTAATGTAAATAATGAAATAATATAATAGATATATATATATGGAGCAGGATGGTTCACATGTTGGTCAGATAAGGTGTGCTATTTGACCCATAAAGAATACAGTTTAATATGGACTTGCATACAATACACACACACACATGCACATATATAAATATACACATATACATACAAACAGGCCTACTCTCTGGCCAGAGTGCACACTTTAGTAACAACATAACACATGTAGAACAACACTCAACACTGTTTCTTCACAACCACGTCCCTCTATCTCCGTCCCCTATAGCATGTGTGTGTGTGTGTGTGTGTGTGTGTGTGTGGAACATATGCTCTGAAAGAGATAACTTTAACCTCTGGTGTGTGTCGAGTGTTTTTGACGTATGCACAGATGTGTGTGATTGTGTGCAATAATGTGGATTCCTGAGGACAATTGTGCTTGTTTTACGGTAGTGTAGAATGTGCATGTGCCATAGTTCCTGTGTTTGTTTTTCATGTGTGCATCTAAGTGTATATTTCGCATGCGTGTATGTACATGTACCTGTATGTACGTCATAAAAGTGCACACGTTTCCATTCAACAACCAGGAAAATTAGTGTCAAGAGCCTCTATTTCTGAAACACACCTAGTAACAGGCTAAAAATAATATGTATTCTTAAGAATGATATATAATTATATATATATATAATTATATATTAAGAACAGTACACTCTGTCCCTCGCTCTCTCTCAGAGAGCAGAGAGGACCGTCTGACAACAATCAATATTGTACCAACACCACCACCCTGTCCCCACTCTCATCCCATCTTCTCTCACCCGCCATCTTCTCTCATTTTCTCCCCCATTTTAGGCCACTCTCCCTGTCAATGCTTGCGCAGGGAGGTGAACCCAAATGCAGAGATCAGACTCAGGGCAGGTGCAAAAGGAAGCTTTACTTCATGAAAACAGGCAGACAAAAACAAACCAACAACAAACAAACAAGGAACCAACAAACGGGGGCAGGAACTAAGGAACTTAAATACATTACACTAACGACACAAAGCAAAAACAGGTAGGTAATGAGTGGGGCTGGGGCAGGATCGTTACACTCCCACTTTGTTCCCTGTCTGAGGTCTCACCACGGCTGAAGCCCCTCATTCTTCACCTCCATTTTCAGTGTCAGTATAGACAAAGGTCATTTCAAGGTTGGACTTCTCTAAGGTCAGATATGGGGTGGTATGAAGAACCAGTGCATTTTAGCCAGAAGGGGACGATTACGACCACATCCAGTGTAGTCAAACCGCTACCTCGTAATGAAGTAGTGAAAATCGTAAAATGTGGGCGTTTGCTGAATTCTGGCTTGGAGTTGCTGTAATTGGCTATTAACAGCAAACACAAACTCGGCCAGCACTAGTACACTTTAAAAAAGTGTCTGTAAAGGTTTGAAATCAACACCGTGAACACTGGCCACTGTAGAAATACCCTTATTCAAATCCCCTTCTGAAAGCTTCTGTAATGAAACAGGAAACAAGGCGTAACTCCGCCCCTTTCAGTCTTTGGTTCAGGCTCTGTGCCGTCTCCCCCCAGAAGTTCTGCTATAGCAGAGTAGGACTGCTGGATCCGAGGTTAGAGTTGCTGTGAAGTGTTGGGTGTTTTCCAGTGTCTACCTTAAATGCTAGGCATTCTGGGGGGCGTTTGTTGAATCTATCTGGGCACTTTGAAGTTGAGATGTTTAGGTGTGTTGAGGCAGTCACAGTAGCCTGTGGGCCCCATTGAAGCCATTTGTCAATTCTTGACCATCGGGAGAAGAGATTAAAAAGTGGTAGCGAGAGTGTGGTTGAGCTTCTTCCTCGCCAACCTCACTCGACCATGGTTAGTAACCTTACGTTTGATGTGCTCCACCCCATCGGAACACATTCATTTAAGCGTGTTACTGGGAAGAAAAAAAACACTACCCATATTCACATTTCTCTCAAATCAATTCCTCCTAAATTAAATAACAAACACACTCCTCAGCACACAACAACAACAACAACTAATATCCATTCAACAGTTGAACCGATTGAAGTACGTTTGCTGTCCTCTGTTTATCTCCAACAGATGGGCAACCTGGCAAGGTTGTTCGACTGGTACCTGTGTGTCTAAGACTCATTTTACTGAACACACACACACACACACACACACACACACACAGACAGACAGACAATATGCTTCTCCCTCCAGCTGTCCATTGTGTTATCTTCTGAAACGAGTTCTCTTCAGTTGATTTTTTAGTGTTTCCTCTTGAGATCTTACAGACAGAGCTTCTTGTTTGTCAAGAACCACAACAACAACAAAAACAACAACAACATAACCATCTGTGACCTGAGCCAATGAGAGGAAGACAGACAGAGTGCTCTACCAAGCTAATATATGGACAACCTGTAATATTCTCCCAGCCTCAGTATTAATACCAGAGGTCTGAGTCTGGCTACAAACAAACAGGAAGACTGTGAGGATTTATGGAGATAACACCTTGATTTAATATTTCACACTGTGATGGATCGCCATCTGATTTCCACATAATGTGTGTGTGTGCGTGTGCGTGTGTGTGTGTGTGTGTGTGTGTGTGTGTGCGTGTGTGCGTGCGTGTGTGGGGGGGATGTGTGTGTGTGTATGCATTTTGTGTGGGGGGGAGGAATGTGTGTGTGTGTGTGTGTGTCGCCTGAATCAACGGTGGAGCCTATATGACTCAGTACACTCACTAGAGTGTACTTCACCTGAGAAAGAACACACACA
>OOFB01009941.1:20835-35197 GCA_900323305.1 Trachyrincus murrayi | reverse complement strand
AAGCTAATATAGTTCGGCATTTAATTTTAAACCTTGTTTTAACACTCATTTCATCTAAGTGTGTATCTCTGCAGCCCCTGGTCATTGTCACTGATGGACAACCTGTAATATTCTCCCAGCCTCAGTATTAATACCAGAGGTCTGAGTCTGGCTACAAACAAACAGGAAGACTGTGAGGATTTATGGAGATAACACCTTGATTTAATATTTCACACTGTGATGGATCGCCATCTGATTTCCACATAATGTGTGTGTGTGTGTGTGTGTGTGTGCATGCATTTGTGTGCATGCACATGTGTGTTTTTGTGTGTGCCCTGGTGTGGTCTGACTACAACAGGGTGTGGCAGGCTATTATTTCCCAATCTTCAAAGACATCTCTGCATCAAGGCATCAAAGGAATGGACAACCAGAGAATTACACCTCCATGCTGGTATTTGAAGTTTTTACCTTAAAGGAACCTTCCATGGATTTTCTATATTTTAATGGTCTCCAAATTGCCTAACAAAAAAAATTAATAATGCTTATAAATGCATTCTGTGGATCAAAATAATTGTCCCGGCAAATGGCTTTTTCCCGGGACTTCCGGGTTTTCAAAAAACTACAAGCGCATTCTCAGTGCCCTCCCCTCCCAGCAAAATCACCCTGGCCAATGAGCTTGGAGTTTGGCTCCGTGAGATTCAGTTGCCTTGTTGTTGTTAGCCTGAAGAGCTACACAAGATTTTACAATGACTGCTAGCAATGAATACCAATCATACAGATCAAATGAGGACTATAACTTCAGCCAAGTCGTGAGTTGAAGGAATGACAGATATTTATTTGAGCCAGAATACACCGAAGAGGAAATCTTACAGCGGAGATGTCAGTAGGCAAATGTGCAACAGTGTGTTCAGAGTCCTGTCGTTTAGCGTCTCTCATTCAAGTAATAAAGTATCGCTGCATGGACATTTGATAAATAGTTTTATGGCTATGTTTATAAATGCAGTATTACCATTACTAATCCACTATTTGTAGAGTTTACTCATTCAATGAATAAAGTAGCAATGCTTGTATACATGCAGCACGGAAGTTTGCAAATAGGTTTATGGCGATTTTTATTTATGCAGTATTGCCGTTACTAAACTACCATTGTCAGAGTTTACTCATGTAGTATTAACCACAGTAGGCTCACGAAGATTATGGTCTGGCATACCGTGAAGACAAGGATTACAATGTCTGCGGCATTGTAATCCCACCAGCTGATGTGGAAGCGGGACCTAGCACAATCTCCATTATCAACTGTTACAGACCATGGATATATTATAATAACGTGGACAGGATTGAAGAAGGTCAGCAAATGTGTTTTAAAGCAGAAGAGTTTCAACGCCATGTTGGACTTTCTTTTCTCTAAAGCTTTCTTTATGATATGTGATATGGCAGGCAACTAACTATGGCAAATACAATTGTATTGATACAAAGCTTGTAGTTTTTTATGCATTACTTTATTATTATTGAAATGCAAATACGGACATGCATATACTTTTATGTCATATGTCGGACTTACAACGTAATGTCCGACTCGACTGGATGTCCGACTCGACTGGATGCACCATGGACGTTGTAGTAAATTGCCAATATTATACAACTCGCATCTGTAGTTCATTCAGAGCATTTTTGTTTGGTTTGTGGGTACATTGATAGCTTGGGACACTTTGATCACACTATGATAACACTATGAGTTCATAAAAAACGTGGCTGTGCCGGTGGATGGTCACTTTAAAGCCCTGTGAGGAGTATTACACATCACGTTACATTTCTCATCGCATGTCGTAAAAAGCTGCCATGGACGTGCTGTTGACGTGTGAATTTTCTTTTCAAGAGACAAGCGGTGGTAGTTTGAGGGATGTGGGGGGAATGCTCTTGTAGTCGTTTGGAAATATGTTTATTATTGTGCCATTGGATTTTAGTTTTATGGTGTTAATGGAAAATGAACAGGAAATTGCCTGTTGGCCATCGTTTAATAACGTGGAAATATTTTAAAGAATTGCCGCTTGCTTCCACTGCAGATGGTCCAATTAGCTTTTGTCATTATTATTAATGACAAAAAAATATATATATTATTATTATTACTATTATTAATAATAGGATGTTGAACGCTGGTGATGTGTCAGTAGGTCCACTGGTATAGGAGTGGTGTGGCGCTGTCCGTGCTGTTGTGGTGAAATGGTGGAGTGGCTGAAATTATTAATCATCAAATGTATTCATAACAGCTGTTATTACTACTACTACTACTACTACTACTACTAATAATAATAATAATTATTATTATTATTATTATTATGATTTTTGATGTACTTTGAATGTATATCATGAAATGGTACTGCCTTTCATTTCGAGACAACATTCCACATTTACACACAAAATTCACACACACACACACACACACACACACACACTCACACGCATCAACGTATGTGCTTACCTATTCTCCCAGACATACAGGAGAAGAGGGTTAGCGGAGTGTGTCTTTGAGTTAGTGATATTCCGGGCGTACAGGTGCACTGTGCCGTGAGGCTCCACACAGGGACCGCCTTGACAATGCGACAGTTCCATCTTATTACAGGCGACTGCTCTATACATTGCGCATCACATGCTAATGCAGAGATGTAGCATGACACCAACGCACACTAACTAGCAGCACCCTTTCACAACGAATCACACATGAAACCTGCAAATATACACACTCACGGCAATGCACATACAGACACATACAATCTTGCGCACACACACACACACACACACACACACACACACAGACACATACGTTTAACTCTTCACTCTTTATTAAGAGTTTAATCAACCATGTATTAAATGTCACCCTGTTGGCTGAAGAGATGGGGGCAGGAAATAACTTGTTAGCACATTGTTAGATTTTAATGTGATATACAGTAATATATATATATATATATATATATATAGATATAATAAGACATAAGCCAATAGGAAAATAATAAGGATCCAATAGTGTTATTACTGGATAAAGGAAATGTGTTAAGGTTAAGAAAATAAAGTACATTTTCATTTCAAGCTATCCTTAATGTACCCACCATGGATTTTAATTAACGCTTTGCAGTAAATGTACCTCAAGAGAAACACAGTCATTAGGAACTGCTGCGAGTGGTTTTAAATTAGCAGATAAACACCAAAATGTATAGAACTAACACATGATGTATAAAAACTTCGTCAGGTACACGGCAACCAATAGTACAGGGCTTTTCAACTACTTTCTTATGGAGGGCCAGATTATTGAAAGTTAATAAAAAATTAAGGAGGGCCGGAAGAAATTAAGTAATTATCGCACTTAAGCACTTAGCCTACATGTGAACATAAAAATAACACTATATACCCTTAATACTGTGCATGAAGACCTGTATTATTCTTCATGTATACATTTTTTCAATAAATCACTTGACCTCAAAAGATAAATTAAAAACGGATTTCCTTAATGTGGCAGATCGAAAGACATTGAACCTGTAAAAATCTGCTACATGTTATTATTCATTTCATTCATATTATTCAAATTAACAATGGCCTCAGCCATAAATCAAACAACTTGTCGATTTTCACTGTCTATCTTTGGCCTTTTCAATGTGGACAACAACATTTTAGCTCTCAAAACTTTTTGCCACAGCAGAGACAGACGTTGGCGTGAGCAGAGAGCATGCAAGGTCATTGGTGTAGAGGCCAGACAAAGCGGATAAAACGGTTTCCTATTGGAGGAAATTGAACTGGCTCTCATTCTTGCTCAGAAACAGCTTTTTTCTGGGAAAATTGATTGTTTATGTTCTAATAAATAATTTGCAGGCTGGAGCATAATGATCCGGATGTGACCCGCGGGCAGCCAATTGAATAGGCCTGCAATAGAGGTTAAGATTGCTAATTAAAGTTAGGAAAACAACATTTTGGAAAAGTCAACAGAGATCAAATTAAACACTAACTATAGGCTGTTGCAATCTATGCATAGTAATAAACCACCCTGCTGCATGGCCTTTTTCCCTACCTTTCCGTTGTTTACCCATTGCTCCTTTGTTTTTCCACTCTTTTTTCCAAGTTTTTCTCCCTTTTCTCCCCGTCTCTTGTTCTTCTCATTAGGATCGTCCTATCTCCCATCACAATAAGCCAAGCAAACACTTATTTCTATTCATGAGTTTGCCTTGCTTGCCTCTGTGGGGCCCGCCCATGACAATGTCAACACAGAGATCCATCTCCCATGAGACATATCTAAACACCACACCGGTGAACAGTGATAGACGCTTGTATTTATCAGGCACTGCTTTTTATCAGTACCCCTCTGCAATGGTAGCCACTAGCCGTTCAAACTCTTAGTCTATGAAACTCTTTGGTTTACCGCAGGATACAAAGTTTGAATTCATTTTATATTGCCGTTATTCTTGCATGACAGTAGTTATGTTATGTGAAGTGATTAAAAAAAAGTGTACAAAAAGGTTTTCTGATGTTGCAAGTTAATGCAGAAAATGTACAATACAATTACAATAACATACAATACAATTATAACAAGAAATTGTCAAGTCATCTAAGTCACCTTAGATGAAATCATCCTCCAAATAAATTACATTTGTGTGTACTGTGTACGGTAGTCGTGTAGTAAAGTATAACTTTTGAACTCAGCAAGTAATAGTGAGAATAAGACAGAGATAGGAGGAGGGAGAGAATTGGGTTAATTCAGAAAAAACTGCAAACATCAGCCAATCAACTATCATCTGTTCTGTGTTACGTGCTCTCTGCCTTCTGCTCATTAGCATCCATGTTCAATCAACGCATTGGCTGACTAGTATCAACACGCCCACACATTTTCACATTCAACCAGCCAATAGGATGGCCTCGATTACACTCTCACACCCACTGCCTATCCCCTCCACCGCCTTAACAAATGTCTGAATATCAATCATATATCATGAGGATTATACACCGCCACACCTCTTCATGGAGTCCTAGCATGCTACTTAAAATGTATTAATAAACCCACCCCCAGAAATGACAATGTCCATTCCTGAACAAAAATACATTGTATTAATTAAATAGTATTAGTCAGTGTAATTAGAATAGTTTGATGTTCACAAAAGTGGCTGAAATCAAAATGATATCAACCATCTATGCTTTTAAATCCACACTATAGTCTCTAATGCCATAATACATAATACATAACCATAATACAACTGATAATCCGGCTTTATAGCATGACAATAGCAGTATGTCATGCAAATATTCTAGGATGGATAAGGAGAAGGACATTGTTCTAGTCATGTGGCTGATCCAATGTTTTCTAGCACGTTTGACCTTTGGTATTTTCATCAGTCACACATCATGTAAGTGTGATGAATTAGGGTAAGCAATGCTAGCCCTTTGCATGCAAGGGATTTATCATTCACTTGTTGTTTCAAGGGAACATTATCATCCACACCATGACATTACTTATTTTGTAAAAGCGTGTTAGTGAATCATGTGGGGACTTGTCGATCACATTGGTTGTGTGAAGTACTACATTGTATTCCCTTGCATTGCAACATCCCATCGATTCTAAAAGCTACACACACACACACATTGTCACGATCCTGCCCAACACCTACCTTGTTTTCCCTGTAAGTCCTCATTGGTGAAATCTTTCCCATCTGTGTTAATTACTGAGTATGTTCACTTGTGTCCATGTTATTCAATTCCTCCCCCTCGTTGTCTGTCCTTCTTTGTTTCTGTAATCTAAAGAGTTGTGTTTTCCCTGCGGTTGGGTTTACCCCATGCCCTGACCTGACACACACAGCCATAAACTAAGATGAAAAAGATGCTCTAATGCTTGTTGATTAATGATTTTTTTACATTATGTAAAATGTTATTCAAATTTCATAAGATTAAAAAAATCCCTTAAAACCACTGAGTGAACACAAACGAAACTAATGCAAGATTAATATGAGAAATTATTTTTGAATTTTAACTACTTGAACAGATGCCACATACTGTATCTCTTTCATTAAAAATAAATTTGACAGCTCTTCTAAATTAGTTGTCAGTTTATGAATGAAATCACAAGTTTCGGAAGAAAATTATATATTATTGTGGCAGTTTCCCCCTGCCACATGCCATCTACCATGGCTTTCCAGGGCTTCTCCAACAGCAGGACACAGGCAGATGATTGAACCGGTTTATTGTAAGTTTGTGGTGGTTTGAACAGGCAGAGCAGATGGTACATGCTAGCGCTCCTCCTGAGTGTGTTTGCTGGTGGCTGGTTTAACCTGTGGGCCTGATTGGCCAATGCCCCACAGGTGTGCAGCCTCACCCAGCCCCAAAGTCTAATCAGTCTGACTCAGACCAGGTGAGGCTGCTTAAACCAGCCACCAACAACACACTCCACAATTATATATATATATATATAATAAAATTATATATCATATCACATTCATCGTCACTCATATGTGTCCCCCCCGACTTTAGCTCAGTGTAAACGGAGACTGAAGCATGGTGGTTTTAATAAGGAGAGGGTAGCAGAGAGCTGAGCACCCTAATGCCAGTCGATCCGTCGAGTCTCTCGAAAAGGACGTTGAGTCAAGTCAAACTGTATTCATGTAGCACATTTCATACACAGTATCTGTATGAAATGACTCACAAATAAAACAAGGTTAAGATTAAAAGCAACAACACACACACAGTTCATTTCGGCTGAAATTGTATTTTCATACATACAAACATGAATACAAATGTACTGCATACATACATTACATGATGAGTGCCGTGTACATGAAGAAATACATACAATGTTACTGTAGAATACATACAATGTTACTGTAGCATACACGTGCTACTTCTGGGATCCACAGGCAAGGAGGATATGAGGTTTGGTGCAGAAACACTTTTATTGCACACATTACGCCGGCACCATGTGCCGCAGCAACTAGTTTCTTGCAATTATAACGAACACGAATAATGATTCGCCCGAAAATCTGAAAAAAGCGTCGTCGTCTGCTGTCGGGCGAGGACCCAGTCTCACTGTGCGGGAGAGCAGAAACAGATAGAAAAGTCAAGCAACTCATTATGCTCACCACCCACAGCTGCGTCGATCCCGGGAATTAGCCGCCCCGCCCCCCTTGTTTGCAACCCAGCGCCAAGCCACGACCCCTTCACTCCATAGTTACGTACTATAAAACACACACACACACACACACACACACACACACGAATACTCATGCACATATGCATCCAATGTAAAACAAACAAACACGGTATATAATCTGATGTGGCCACGTACAAATAGGAAACACAGTTGCTTAGTATCATGCATTAGTAGCATGTTACTGGAAGATTTTCTTCATTGAATGTCAATGAGGCTTTTATCTTTGTGAATATTCATGTCGTCAATGTGAAAAAAAAAATAAGGGTTAGAAAAATGACCCAAAAGAAATAGCACCGGTTCGCTTGAATCCCTACAGATCTATGAAAATACTAATGACTCACTGGAAATAGATCCATGACATTAAGCAACATTCAGAGCTGCTGCTGGGAGCTGTCCACATCAGTGTGTTCATGGATTAATCACACTTTACTCTTTAACCGATGAATATTGATTTGCTGTTGTATGCCTTCGCACATTTGTTGACTCTACCCTCCTTATTGTAATTACAGTGGCCTTTGAATACAACGCATATTTTAACTATATCTTAAACCGAGGCCACTGATTTTTTATTGTCTTTGTCTTGCTGCCTTGCGAAGGCAGTCGGAAATCGAACCGAATTAAATTAAATTAGCATATGCGTCGTAGCGCGTCCCAGGCGACACATCACAAGCTTTCGACCATGTCACACTACACGGGGTACGATAGCCCAATCCGACGTCCTGACGTTCATAATCACCTGCGATGCTTAAAGATTGTCTGCGACGGAAAAATCGTGTTGAATCTGATGGAATTTGTGTAGTCTTTTCTCGGCATTAGTAATTTCTGGACAATTTCATTGGGGCTATTGGGAAGAGGTACAGCATTGTTTGTCTTTTGTTCATGGCACAAGTTGTACTTACCGATGAGCGTCGATTAAGGAGTAGATTTTATGGTATATGGGAATAAAGTGAGATAGTCAAAAATTTAAAACAATACAAGGTGGATTCTATAAAATAAACCATTAGATAAGATACTTGTAGCAGTCGACCCTGCCACATGCCATCTAAGTGGCTGTTCTGGGCTCCTCCAATATCAGGACACAGGCAGATGATGATTAAACCGGTTTATTGTAAAGTTTGAGAATCGTTTTGAACAGGCAGAGTAGGTGGTACGTGCTGACATGCTAGCGCTCCTCCTGAGTGTGTGTGGTGGTGGCTGGTTTAACCTGTGGGCCTTGATTGGCCAATGCCCCACAGGTGTGCAGCCTCACCCAGCAGCCCCAGAGTCTAATCAGTCTGACTCAGACCAGGTGAGGCTGCTTAAACCAGCCACCAACCAACCACACACTCCACAATTGTATTGATCTTGGGATAATCTCGGACCCTCCTACTATGTTATAGCAGAACTTCTGGGGGGAGACGGCACAGAGCCTTGGCCGGAAACCAAAAACGGCCTTGTTTCCTGTTTCGTGACAGAGATATCCTACTAAAGAAAACTCATTTGCGCGAGTGGATGAAGCTTTCAAAAAGTGTATTTCTACAGTGGCCAAATACACAGTGTTGATCTGAAACCTTTACAGACAGAGTTTGTGTTCACTGTTAATAGCCAATTACGCACTTACAGATACCCGCCTCCAGCAACATGATTGGTCGAAACAAATATGAAGCGAAAGAAAGTGAAACGCCCCGTTGGCCAGTCTGCCATAAGACTTTAGATATTAATCTAATGTCTGATTTGTGAGAATAATCTTGGGGTAAAAATATATATAAATACAAATTGGTTTTGGCTAAACTAAATATTTAATGTCTTTCTGAGAAGCCCTGGCTCTTATTTGACCCATACTGGCCAAGCCCCTACCTCCGCTGTAACAGAAGCAATGTATGTATGCATGTTGTACAACTCTCACTATTGACAGGGCTGGAGTTTTGCACAGTACAGCTTTAACACATTTACTTATGGTAAAAAAAATATTAATGTGTGAGTGTGTGCCTATGCAGTTGTTTATACATGGTGTCTTTGATATGGTGAAAATATAATTATTGCGAAAAAGTTGTAAACATCGACATTGTAAACACGGAGAAAGCCTCAGTGGTGTTAGATATTTTCCATTCCGATGCAATAATCAAAACACGGTCGAGGTGTTTCATCTGTTTTCATGAGCCTCTTTCATTCATACAGTTTATATGGAAGGATTAAGACACGGCTGAGTGCAGCTACCAAGGCACAATGCACTGCTGATTGTATTTACATATTTATGTAAAAACCCTGAAAGGAGGTGCAACCACTACCTGCAAGCACACGGTGATTTAGTCAGAGCACGGAATCAGAACCCACGGTATATATACAGCAGTACTATGCAGCTACTTACTAAGAAGTTACACTGGATTATGTTGAAGCAGAACTGATGTAGAGGAAAATGAGTGGGTCTAAATGTTTTGGAAAGGAAAAATGGTTGGAAGTATCCTGAGATAATCTGCTTTCAATGGAATGCTTTTAAGCTTTTAAGCTTAATGTACAATGAACAAGGCCAAAAAATCTTATTTTTGGCCTTGTTCGGCCTTGTTTGGCCACACATATCAGATTTTCCTCTGGGCAGTGTGAATCTGATCTCCTCAAATCAGATTTGGGCCATGTGGTTCTAGATCCCACACATGATCTGATTTACGTGTGACCCGCAACGCAAACATTCGCAGCAGAAGATCAAATCAAAATTTGAACATTAAAGGGGAATTTCACTGGGGCTTTTGTGTGCACCCCAGACAATTTTTAGGTTGCTTGCTTGCCTCCCCCATCCAATAGAAGCCCATTCAACATCAAATTCCACGTTAGACTCATTGTAAACATACGTCCCTGCTTCTCATTTACTCATTTTTCGATAAGTTATTTCATTATGTTAATATTTTATGCTGTTTATTGCTTTCCTTTACAAATGCAGGAAGTAGAACCAGGCAGTTTAGTGTAGAACATGAGGATGTGTATCATTACGTGACTTCTGATGTGTCCTGCAGACAATAACATTAGGTTGGTTGAAGAAATAGTGTTGTATTACGACTAGTCTGGTTGTATTACTACTAGTCTGGTTGTATTACTACTAGTCTGGTTGTATTACTACTAGTCTAGTTGTATTACTACTAGTCTAGTAGTAATACTACTAGTCTAGTTGTATCACTACTAGTCTGGTTGTATTACTACTAGTCTAGTTGTATCACTACTAGTCTAGTTGTATTACTACTAGTCTAGTTGTATCACTACTAGTCTGGTTGTATCACTACTCGTCTGGTTGTATTACTACTAGTCTAGTTGTATCACTACTAGTCTAGTTGTATCACTACTAGTCTAGTTGTATTACTACTAGTTGTATTACTACTAGTCTAGTTGTGTTACTACTAGTCTAGTTCTATTACTACTAGTCTAGTTATGTTACTATTAGTCTAGTTGTATCACTACTAGTCTAGTTGTATTACTACTAGTCTAGTTGTATCACTACTAGTCTGGTTGTATTACTACTAGTCTAGTTGTATCACTACTAGTCTAGTTGTATTACTACTAGTCTAGTTGTATCACGACTAGTCTAGTTGTATCACTACTAGTCTGGTTGTATCACTACTCGTCTGGTTGTATTACTACTAGTCTAGTTGTATCACTACTAGTCTAGTTGTATCACTACTAGTCTAGTCTCACACAGGTATCAAATGTCTAAATATTGAAGCAAGCAACCTAAAAACTGGGGTGCACACTAAAGGCCGGGTAGGTGTGAAAATGACCCCAGAAGTGTTTAAAAGTGAAATTCCCCTTTAAAGCCTGTAATGCAGTGTGTCTCATCATCACTCACTGCCAATCTTTGAGGTGAAAAAAACTCGAATTTCTCTCGATACTCGACCTCCACCTCCACCTCCTCTCCCGTGAAACTCAGCAGTAAATAAAAACCACACAGGCTGCTTGACAAACTGATCCTGGGTGGCTAGATAGGTACGGCCACTATGACTGCCTTCTGTTTGTTACTCTACACTTTGTTAATTTTTTTAACCTCCTGCACATGGATAGCATCGTTAGCATCACGCTCCACACCGAGAAAGCATGCGGTGTGTAACCAATCAAAAGTTTGTTGGAGAGATTTATGATCTCAGTTGAATATTCAGCTGTGCAAAGAGCAGGACGTAGCACCGTGCGGTGGCGGTGGTACAGCTGGAGGATATATTAAATAAAGGATTGCAATCATCTTTGATGCTTATCCTTCAATAAGCATAATTGTTCAATAAGCTTCAATAAGCAATAATGGAGTACACCGAACATAACAGACGAATGTAAGTGCAAAGTAGTTTAATATACAAACAAGATACTGCATATACCCACTGTATATACAAGTATACAAGGACTCACCCCCTTGAATATCATCATGTTCAACTGTTGTATACATACAATGAACCTCCAAAAGTGCTATACACCCTAACCCTATCCCTAACCCTTAAATAACAGACATAATGGTTCTACCATGTATTGTAATTGTCTTGCATTGCAATTTTGTGTTTATGGTTATGTCTCTGGTGTAGCCTATGTTAGGTGGAGTCTCAAAGTACAGATTCACATTTATCCAAACAGTAAGAAGACTACGAGTGTATGAGTATGACTTTGTGTATGACTCTCCCTTTAATTTTCTCAAAAACTGTACAGTAAATCACATGCAATTTGACATGGACATAGTCAGGGTCATCTTGAACAGTAATCCATTGAAAATATCATGTCACCTATTAAAGATGTTTTTTTTTACGACAGTTGAATATGAGGAAATTATGAATATGTTGTAATGTAGTTTGAGCTGACTTTCCCTTTAATTTTCTCAAAAGCTTTAGAATAAAATCACATGCAATTAGACATGGACATAGTCAGGTTGTTCATGAACAGGAATCCAAATGTCATGTCACCTATTAATGTAATTATATAATGACAGTTCAAACATGAGGAAATTCTGAATGTGACATAGCCAGGGTCATCCTGATCAGGAATCCATTGGAAATGTCAGCTAAACTATGAAAGAAAAGTTTCTTATGACAGGTCAAAGATGAATATTTGATGATATTTTAACTTTGGAGCTCCCTTTTTTAAATAAAAAAACAGTACCGTAGAATAACATAATTGGATTTCAGATCATTTTTACTTGGTATGTCAAATGTGATACATTATTGCTGAAATACGGGTGTTTCTTCATCTTTTTTGGCCGCTCCAAGCACCCGTATGGCCGTACTGTAACACCACCAATAGATGAGCATCAAAATCCAAGCGGCAGCTGGCTTGACCAGGTTTTCGCAAACGACGGCTCACTTGACCACAGTGCCGTTCTGTCTGGGGCATAATATCAAACTTGGATAGGCCTAATAGGCTACTGTAACAGTAATCCCTGCTACATGCCACTACAGTGGCTTTTCAAGGCTTCTCCAATATCAGGACACAGGCAGCTGATGATGAGTAAACCGGTTTGAGAATAGTTTGTACAGGCAGGTGGTACGTGCTGACATGCTAGCGCTCCTCCTTGACCTGTGGGCCTTGATTGGCCAATGCCCCACAGGTGTGCAGCCTCACCTGGCCTGAGTCAGACAGATTAGACTCTGGGTTTCACGTCCAAGTTTTTGCCTAGTAGTAATTTGTTTCTTTTCTTTTTTGAAAGATCTAAGCCATGATGACATAATCGACAGACATATAACCTTTTTGACAGAGTTTTTTTAGTCCCTTCCAATCAATGGTCAGCCATATCACGTTTGTTGTGGTTCCGCCAGGTCAGGTTGTTTCCAGTAAAGACCCATTCCATGTAAGTCGCGCCTACAGATCCCCGCCCCCAGCAATGATTGGTCGAAACAAATTTGAAGCCAAAGAAAGTGAAACGCCCCGTTTACACAGATTTGAGCTCGCCTGCCATCTTTGTGATTTGTGAGACAAAGTTGCGGGTGTCCGCGCGGGTTCGGCCTCTCGCACGTTTTAGCCCTCGCACGGATGGGTGACAACGTGCACAAGAGCACACAAATCTACAAGCTACAGAACTACACGCACACACACACACACACACACACACACACACATTGAGTTGGGATATCCGTCATTACTCCAATCGAGAGAAGCGTTTAATCTAAGAATGAATGAATGAACCACAATCATTGTCCTCTAGAGAGGAAGCATTAGAACAGACTGTGGTTCACTATTATTTCTCTTGAGAACACAGAAAAACAACAGACGCAAATCTCCATGCAATCATGTAGGCAACCGCATGCACAGAAGCACACACACACACACACACACACACACACGCAATCACAAACGTATTTATGTCAGTTTTGTTTAAACTAGGAAAGGTTACGAGGATGGAGAGAAACGGAAGAAGGGGTTTTGAACAGAACATCTACATATTGAAAAGGCTGGCTCTTGGCTAGCCTTTTAGAGAAGACGGCATGAATGTGTTGAATTATGGAGCGTGTGCCGCAGGCGGGTACTGCAGTAACAAAAAATGTAAAAAGAAACAACCCTAAATGTAATAAATGATTCAGTGTTGGCTAATTAACAGGGCAACCAGCTTACAAATGGCTTCTGTGTAAAAAGACCACGGACATTTACGGTCCAAACTTAGAAGGAGCCTATGGCAGTTTTCAGATATGAAATTGAGTATGGAAGTGGTTTTGAAAGTAGTGTGTAATAATGGTGTGCCATTAGCTGTACAGGTTAGGGTTGGGGTTAGCATGGTTAGAGAAATTCCACAAAGTTAGATTTTCATATTTCCACAGAATAATGTCTGGGCAGTTGGCACTGTACTCTAATCCTGCCAAAAATTAGCTTTGGTTTGGTTTTCATGGACAGATAAAATCTCTGCAAGTGGTGCAAATATTGGCTAACGGTGTATTAACTGCCTTTAAAGATGTATTCTAAATCCTGCTTGTTTAGCGGATTCTTTCAATTTGAAGATAATGCAGAACAGACGAAATGAAGTAGAATTTCCTTTTAACTGTGTGTGTGTGTGTGTGTGTGTGTGTGTGTGTGTGTGTGTGTGTGTGTGTGTGTGTGTGTGTGTGTGTGTCTCTGTCTGATCTGATAACTTTCCTGGCATGCGATGGATGGGGATTTGGTCATCCATCGCATGGAGCCTGGTGGAATTCCCCAGGCTCCAAGTTGATGAAACTGTGTAATCAATACTGTTCTCCTAACCCCCCCCCCCCCCCCCCCCCCCCCCCCCCCCCCCCCCAAAAA
>OOFB01009938.1:0-12062 GCA_900323305.1 Trachyrincus murrayi | reverse complement strand
GAGAGAGAGAGAGAGAGAGAGAGAGAGAGAAGAGAGAGAGAGAGAGAGAGAAGGAAGATCAGCTGATTGGCCTTCATCTTGATCCTTGTATTTTGTCTTAATGAGGACGTGTCGACTACAAAAGTCATATCACATCATCTTTATAAAAGGTCACAGGTGAGAGAGAAAGAGCATAGGCCTACGCGTATAAACTCTCAAATCGGCATAGTGACGCTGCTGTCACTCACTGCAATCACATTCAATTCAATTATTGAATTATTTTAGCGAATTTCCCAATTCAAAGAGAATCTAAACGGTTGCGTGGACTCCCCGTGTAGGTCTATGTACCTATAGCCTACTGCGGTAAATGTCACCTTGAATAAAAATCGAAATGCGGTGTCCTCGGCTCTAAGACGGGGTTTGCTTTAAAACCATTCACGCCCTGCCTCACTGGCCGGCCGGTCGTCCAGCCGATCCAAAAACACCTTTCAGCGAGCGGCAGAAAGCAGCGTTTGCTCCATGTTGATGCTCGGAGAGGATCTGGGCTAGACCTGCTGTTACTGACGTCAGGCGACGCACCAAGCGCCCAGACCCCGCCCATCTCCCCTCTTCCCACAGTGTTTAGGCTTCGCTCTCTCCGTTCACACACACACACACACACACACACACACACACACACACACACACACACACACACACACACACACACACACACACACACACACACACACACACACACACACACACACACACACACACACACACACACACACACACACACACACACACACACACACACGGACAGCCTACATGGGCGCACGTTCACAAGCAGTCGGCGGTGGGGAGCGCACGGCTCCTCGCTGTGGATGCGGACGGAGAGCGGACACCGTGACAGTAGAACGCGCGACCAGGGACATGGAGTTATGACATCACTGCAAAACTTTTTTTTTCTTTACGGAATACAACAGTAGAGGAGGTGCGTTTGCACGCTGCTAACTTTTGTGTAGTTGTCATCCGTCCGTTTCGAAACCATGACCAATGTTCCACCTCCCCGCTGTCACTCCTTCCTCTCGTCGCGGTGATGTAGGGTCCGAGAGGACGCGGACTTTTGCTTTCCTTTTTTAAATATACGCCTGTATATCATTTTAATTTTTTTTTTACAACGTTGTCCGGGCAGGCGTCCTCTGTGCATGCCAGTCCGATCTGGCACACTGTCGTCCCACCACGTAGGTCTACCACCCTCTCGGTCCCCCCCCATTTATTTTTATTTAATTTTTTTAAATCATTGAAATCTTCGGAGGTTGGAGAGCGGTGCACGGGCCACGGGCGACCGGCCATGGGAGCGAAGCAGAGCAGTCCCGCGGCGAACGGACGCACCCGGGCGTACTCGGGTTCGGATGTGCCCTCGGACACGACCAGCGGTAACAGCAGGGCGGCAGCCGCCATGGCGACGAGGTACAACGCGTACAGCGGGTCCGCCTCCGCGCACCACGGGGCGTCTGGGGCGACGTCAAGTGGCGCGAGTCCGCTACACAACGGACCTAGCGCGAGAGCGGCCGGTGGGGGGCACAGCTCGGGGGCTTCGGCGACGAGAACCCAGTCTGGAATTAACATACCGAACAGCAGCGGGGGGGCCCACCGTTCTCACGAGTCTGCGGGCAGCACCCCGGACGAGTCGGCGGGAGAGCGGGAGAGGTCAAATGGAGGTCAAGGGGGTCCCCGGCTGTTGATAGGGTCGTTGCCAGCACATCTTTCGCCTCACTTATTTGGAGGTAGGCCCGCCTGCACTTCATACACATGCTTACATTCCTTATCTGTAGAGGAGGCGGAGGCTGTCATTCTAAGTAGACCTCTACGCACCACCATGTGCACTTGCTCCATTCATGTGTGTGTAATGTGTCGCCTGTGTCTGTCTGAATCTGTCATTTCATAAGCACAAGTAGCTAGGCCGACTACTTGCACGCAGTGGCTGCTACCTGTTGGTGAGGCTTTAGTTCACAAGACAGAGACCGGATGCGGTGTATATGTGCAGGAGGCCTACGGTCCTTCAGCATCCGTCCTGCATTACCATTATTCTTGGAGTTATTTCTGAGAATGAAATTAGCCTTTGCCTCCTTGTGCATATAGGCCCTAAGCACTCTGCGTTAAAACAGCTTGCCAGCTGATCAGACGTAACTGAGGGGATGCCAAACCACTGGTCTGTGTAATGATATCGCTCCTGAGGGGACGTGGTTAGCCAGATAGCCTACATCTGATTGTTCGCAGCTCGTGGGGCTGATTGTTCATTGCTGTACTTTCTGGCAGTACTGGATGGTTGCTCTTCCTGTTGGTAGATGGACAACGCACACGCTCATACGCATGTTCATACACAGACGACAGTGTCACCCATGCAAGGGAACAGCCAGCTCGTGGGGAGCAGTTGGGTGTCTTGCTCAGGGACACCTCGACACTTGGCTAGGAGGAGCCGGGGAATCGAACCAGCAGCCTTCCGGTTGCCAGACGACCTGCTCGGCCTGAGTTGTCTTTGAGGAAGCATGTTGTCTCATGTGGTCCAGTGGACATGTGACGCCGTAACTGTGAAGATATTCATAAAAGTTTAGTTTCTGCCCCATTTAGAAATGAAAGAGAGACATTCTTCTATAATGTGAGAAACAGGCAGGATGCTGAGGGTAGAATACTTACTTTACAAGCCTACCTACTTTAAAGTCTGCGAGTCAAACAAAGTGACGCTTACTGTTTACTTACATTTAGGGCATTTAGCAGACGCTTTTATCCAAAGCGACTTACAAGTCAAACAACTTAACTATTTCAGGGCCATTCCCCTGGAGCAACTCAGGGTTAAGTACCTTGCTCAGGGGTACAATGGTGGCAGACCCGGGGATCGAACCCATGCCTCTCCGGTGCTCTGTCTGGAGAGCACCTTACCCACTAGACTACCACCACCCAATACTTACACAATGGAGGCCACTCATAACTCATAACTAAACTGTAATATTGTCACCCCATGTGTGTCCTCATTTGACCACCCCCAGTATCCTCATATGGCTCCTGCCTCATCTCACAAAGTAAAAGCGCCTCTGTGTTCACAACAGTTGTTTATTAGCAGGACCTGTCCCAGGAGGAGTGGACCCGCTACACAAGTAGGAAGTCAAACTCAAAACAAGCCCGTCGGCGGCTCCGTAACCAGAGAGAACAGCGAAGCAACGGAAGACTAGCATGGGAATGTTTGATTTGAAACATTAGTCTCGTCGGTGTTCCCGTGATACGAGGCATCGTGACAGCGCACACAATAACCGGGCTGGGAGTCACACAAGCCCAACAAGACTAAAGGGATTGTCTGTGAAACGTGTTCATAGTAATTACATTTTGAACAGTGCATTGTTTTGGTGTGAATAGGGCTGCCACGATCCCATTACAGTATCTGCTTTCTTGCGCCTCATCTGGATACGAGCGCCAGAGGGCGGTGATGTGGTCTCCTCGGTGGAAGCACGTCGAGTCGTCGAACAAGGACGTGGTAAACATGTGAATCCCCATGCGGTGGTTCTTTTCCATATCCTAACCCGATCCGGCACCTGGGGGCCGCCGCCACCGCCGCCGCTGCTGCTGCTCCGAATGACTCAGGACACGCACTACACTCGATGTCTTGATCGTGCTCGCAGAGAGGTGACATTTACGTTTGGAGCTATCGGCATATGAAGTAATAATACAATTAGTAATAACATATTGAATTAACAATGGCCCCATGTAGATTAGAGTATAGGGCCTGTGTGGAAGATTAAATGAGTGCCATGGTGTAGAGTTCCCCAGTAAGACAAATGAATGACTCCCCCTGTGTGTGACACAGAGAGGAGAAAAAAGGCCTAAAATAGCGAGTGTGTCAGTATGTGGAGCGAAAGCCTGAGATATCTGCCATTTTCCATTCAGTCGTGGAAGGCAGGTAGTACTACAGTACTAGAGTGCGCCATGGTGCTTCCAGACAACGAGACATAGCCTTCACATTAACACTAGAAGCCTGCTAACACACTTGCAGAGAGGAGCGCTCCTATTCTTGTCTTCCCCCCGTTTCTGGGGCGAGAAATATGCCATGTCCTGACTGTCCGGACTATACTACACTTCATCACCCTCCATAGGCTCACCGTAAAAACAGGCTTTTCATTGTTGTTTTTTGTTTTTTTCTTTTGATTTTCGTTTGCCGTCTTCTGTCTTCTTCACCTGTTTTCTTTTTGTTTTAAAGTTGTTACGGGTTGTAACGGGTTTGGAGGTCATGGGAGACACATGTGCACAGATAACACGCATGTAACCAAGCCAGGACTTTTCCATGCTTAGTTCTGCCCGCACCCTCACGGAAAAACAGCTCTGCACTAAAAGTATTAAAACAGTGTATTAATCACTCACGTATACAAGTCATATACAGGCTTGGATCAAGGCTATCTCTCTGGCATTACACCTTGATATGCAATCGGGGAAGTCGTAATACACAATTACTAAAGAGTGTCCAGTTAGGCACGTGGTTCACTATCAGCCACATCCAGTACAGCCAATGAAGTCCGTGGGATTAGGGCGTCAACATGTTGTCAGCTGAGGTCGAACCGTGGCCCTGTTTTGCTGTGTGTCGTGCGGCGTGGTGTGGTGTACTCTCTCGGAATCACACCTGCCAGTGTCAACTTCGCGGTGGTGTGTGTGTTTGTTGTGTGTGTTTGTTGTGTGTGTGTGTGTGTGTGTGTGTGAGCAGGTGCAACGGTGTAGCGTGCGATAATGTATTCTCAAGTGCCCTTCTACTCTAGAAGGATGCAGAGAGAGAGCGAGAGAGAGAGAGAGTAAATCAAGGACAAGGACTTACACACACATATAAACACACACACACACACACACACATATATAGACACACACATACACACAAACAAATACACACACACATGGATACACACGCACGGACACATACACACACAGGGCTGTGTTTAAAAAGGAAATGCAGCTACAACAAAGGAAACTACTCTCATAGAGGTTTTTGCTCAATTAATTATTTTTCAATTTCACACGGGGGGGAATATGACCTGAAGCGACACAGTACATGTGAGTCTCACAAGAAAGTTAGATAGACATATCAAAATGTTAAGACTGCCTCTTAGCATTGGCAACGTGTCCCACATTGTCCCACACAAACATACTCTTTGTCCCACATTTGGCTTGTTGGGATCTGGTCATCCTACCCCTAACCCTAACCCCAAAGGGCAAGAAAAAACTCCCTTAATTATCAAGGAATCCTTCCTTCCAGGGATGGTTAGGAGTGCAATGGATGCCATAATTGACATACATAATAGTAGCATTACATTTTAATTAAATTGTTAGAGATAGAAAATGAGTATTGTCCATGGTGATGGCCGGTGAGCCAGCTGGTAGCCGTCGGGTTTGGTGGCCAGGCGTCCATTCACGATCACAGCAATAGGCCTACACTAAAACAGAGACAGCCTTATGGTTAGATGGGGCACGGTGGAACATGTAGGCAAACCTCTAATCTAATACTTATCGCAGGCTCGTGCTGGCTAACAGGTCGATGTTTGTGAACGTGGCCCCACATTGACTTTGTATCGCATGACACGGTATTTATTAGCCAACACTACAATGCTTTAGTCATGAGGCACAACCATAGCCAGAATACGACCGTCTCATATTCCTGCTGATTGAATTACAGATAGTAGCCAACCCGGTCCTCGTAGACTCCTGTAGTGTAGACACAAGTTGGTTCTCGTTCTGTTTGTGTGCGTCTCACAGAGCTTTGATTTAAAAAATCAAAGGAATCAGATTTCTTTTTGGGGTCGTCTTGTTTTAATACTCTATTGTGGCAACTGCTGTTCGGAGGCAATTATGTATCATTTGTCTTTTTTGATGAAACGGCAGGCCTGCTTTTGTAATGGCCGACCTTCACCAGATGACCTCACTCATGGTCCTTATTTCCCCTCTTCCCCCTTTGTCCTCCTGATATAGAGGAAGGAATGATCTGGAACTGGAGTGGGGGTGAGGGAGGGGGGGGTCTGTTCTGTTACACCACTCTCTGTTTTGAGATTGTGTTCTGAATGCTTTGCGAACGCACGACACATCCAAGTATTCATCTCAGGCTGTCGGCCTGCTGCTGCTGGAGAGCGCCTCTCGGAGGAGTTGTACGCTAAAGAGTTAACTCCAGAAGGAGTCCAACATGGAGGATGAAATGTGTGTTCATGTGGTTATTTATTTTTCAGGGTTTCAAGGTTTTTTTTTGTTTGTAATTCTGAAATGGTGTCCAAATATATGCCACGATGGCAATATACAGCATATATTTATTTAGTATTTCAATGATTTTAGAAGCAGTAGAAGTCCTTGCACAAGTGTGCAAGGACCTCACATAACGATACTTCCTGGAGAATGTCACGCTCCAGGAAATAAAAATGAAATGTAAAAATAGAAAGACATTTTCACAGATAAAAAGATAAGATGTGTTTTGGATTCAATACTTCTTTCGGCCAGACTGATATTTTTTCTATCCATGTTGTTTATGCACGTAATGATCCCCTGTAGCATGTTAGCGTGTATATATAGCATAGCATACTACCCATGTGAAGAAACTGACAAGAGAATGACCAAGGACTCCTGCCAGACCTGTTGACAACACCCTCCCTCATCATGATAGAACGTCCAGGGGATTCTGTGTGGACGTTCACGCACACACACACACACACACACACACACACACACATACACACATACACACACACACACACACACACACACACACACACACACACACACTCTCTCACACACACACCTATAGTAATAGCTGGTCAAGGGCCAGTAATTGCATGAAGCATGACTCAGCATAGATCAATGGCTAATTTTAAACGCGGCTAATTAAGATGACCTTCTGTTTAATGTATGCGCACACATGGGTGTGCACCGGCAGACACGCATTAACACTGCCAGGGCTGTCTATCCGGGGGGGTCTTTAACTACCCAGGGGGGTCTTTAAACCGGTAGTCCATCTTCTGTTGACTGAGAGAGAGTTAATGGGCCTCCTTCTTCTTCTCTCGGATCCAGAAGTTTGACAATGCTATAGCCGGACTTCCTCACCCCACCGGACCGTTCCTCACCCCACCGGACCGTTCCTCACCCCACCGCTCCATAGACCATTGTTGTTGTTGTTTTGGTTTGAGTCACGTGACCTAAACAAACACAGGCTCCACTGGAAACAAACCAAAATGGAATCAAACCAAACCTTTACTGAAGCACTCGTTACATTCTGTCTCTGTATCTGATCCACTGACCATAAAGCCTGTTTACCTTCGCTTTATGATTTGCCGTAATCGACTTGATAACAGATAATCAGTTGTCTCATCAATTCGCACAAAATGAATGAGGATCACAATCCGCCGATTGCCTCATGTTGGTGTAGACGTCACAGATGGTGTGTGGTAAGATCTGGATCAATGTTCACGTTGGCAGATGAAGAGACAACAAAAACTGTTAACTGTCACACCTGCAGGTTTAAGTAACCTAGGCGATATGACTGTTTCTCTTCTCTCCCTCGCTTTTTCCATCTCCGTTTATCTTTGTGTTGTTTAAAGCTTGCTATCAGCATGTGGAAACACACACACGCACACACACACGTGTGTGTGTGTGTGTGTGTGTGTGTGTGTCATACTGGTGTTAAACCCAACACCTGCTCGCTGTAGGTAGTCACATGACTTGTGTGACCGTCAGGGTTTCCTCTTCTCGTATCCATGCATGCACTTGAGCACGTCGCTTTACCCCTTACACCGACGTATGCCCCTACCGATGTATCATATCTGTGTTTCATGTTTCATATCTTCTTTATGATTCTAGCTTCAGAATTCTATTTCAAGCAGGAACAAAACGCTAAGTCGACCAGTGAAGTTTAGCCAAACGAAAGAAATCCAAGTAAATAGACGCGAGAACTGGTATGTTGCCAAATGGCTGTACATCTTAGGAAACAGCAGTGACTTTCCTTCAGCGAGAAATGAACGCAGTCAATGGAGCAGGCAGCGGGGCTTCCATTGTCTTTTAACGCTGCAAGAGACCACTCTCAGTACCTGGCTGGGACCTTGACTGGCTTGGCTGTGTTTTAAAAGTGGAAAGGAAAATGTCATGATCCTGGCCATGTGGTATTGATGCCCTTACCCTGAGCGAAGGTGCGGGGGGGGGGGGTGGTAGAGGTGAAAAGTTAACTGCAGGTCACGTAAGATCTTTGTGGGCCCGGGTGGAAATTAAGTATCGGTCACACGCCTGGCTAAGAGGTGGCACAGGCGAGATTGCACCTTGGACCGGTCCAGAGCGCTCTGTGGCTTAATGAATTACATTCCTGAGGCGTGCAACTGTGCAGACGCCCTGATGCATTCTGCTGTAGGGTGCAGGTGAGACGTCTCCTCCCTGTTACCCCTCCGACCTGAAACTCTCAGACGGTTAATGTGTAAACACAGCCGAAACACACGGGCTTGGGTTACCACGCCGACGGATGCAAGACACACAAGATTGTGTTCTGAATGCTTAGGTCACATGACTGATAAGGCAAGGATTTTTTTTTTTGTGTGTGTATGTTTGTATGCGCCGTGTGTGTGTGTGTGTGTGTGTGTGTGTACTACTGGGATTCCCACTCACTGCAGATGATTAAACATCCTGAGTCCTGTGGTTGACTTATCAACCGTGTGTGTGTGTCTGTGTGTGTGTCTGTGTGTGCATTAGCAAAGTCAATGCTCTATGTGTTTTGATTTCCAAACCTCCACGTTTCTGTGCCTTGTTTCTCTACCTCTCTACGCACCACGTTCCAATTCTATTGCAGCAATAGATGGAGAAAAGATTAGGTGAAATATCTCCTCTCTGCAGTGTGCCTGGTCATGCCCAGACAAGGACTGCTGCAGTGGGGGTTGTGATAGCACGTCAAAGAGCAGGGACTTGTTCCATAACAGTACCGGTAGGCCTTTTACACAGCCGTCCACTTTCCACAGCCGTCCATGGTCCCAGACATCTTATTTACCGAAGGTTATTGTCAACGGAAACATGGCTAAATCACTTTCAGTGAAATATGATGGAAAGTGGTGGGATTTATATTAGCATATAAATAACCTGACGTGTTTGTTTGGTCAGAATCTAATTAATTCGATGAATTGGTTACGAGTCGAAAAATGACTAGTTTCTCTGCACGTTGACTCATGTGGGAATGGCGCAAATCGAATCGGTCGGCTCACTGCCAGATCAACGAATCAAGAATAAAACTTGTATGATGATTTAATCGTATATCCACCAAGTGGATACATAACAAATAATTGACTTCAACCGACACCAACAGAAAACACACCACTATCCAAACACAGCAATCTGGCTGTGGTGTGTGTGTGTGCACGTGTGTGTGAGTTTGTGTGGTTAAATACATGTATGGTAGGTATACTGCTACGACATGCTAATGTCAAAACTGACTACATAATCATTACAACCACTGTTCACTTCCGTTTAATACTTTGTCTCGCGGGTTAAGGTTAAGTGTAGCGCACTTTGAACTACTAACGCTGTATGAAAATTGCTACACAAATATGTTTTAACATTATCAATCTAAGCCTGTGAATTGTCAAAAAGCAATTACCCAAACACAATAAAATAAAATAAAAAACAAGTATGAGAAATACCATCTCTACAACTATTACTACCTAATCATTATGATGAAGGCTTTGGAAACCATTTCTAAAAAACTACGGGAAAAGCCGAGCAAAGATACGTTGTGAAAAGCATCCATTGTATTAAGAAGAATTTCATTGGCTGGCTTGCAGTCATGCCGCTTCAGGCCCGGTATTGGTTACGGTATCAGTATGCAATAAACTATAACCGCATTAACCAATTAGACGGGACAGTGGTATGCCTGGTTTTCATCTCGCTAAAGAACTGTACAGACATGTTTGGCCGGGAGTTCTTCTATGGAGACCATAGCACTGTTTACAGTGCTCTGGTCCAAGGTAAACATCCAAAATGACACGCAGATCCTCACAAACATGGCTCGACTCCCTCAAAGAATAGCTCTGTGAGCATGTAAACACGATGCTACCCTTCGACTGGCCCTCGTCCTTGGCACACGAGGCTATGCGTGTTGTAACATACTTCAACAATATTATTTGTCCTTGCCTCCTCGCGTCAACTTTGACATTCGGATTTCCGATGAGAGATGCTAATCAAAGGCAAAACTTAATCCGGCTTTGATAAAAAAAGGTCTACTTAGCAATGTTTTTTTTTTTTTTTTTTTCCCGCAGGTGGTGTGCTCAGGTGAATTCAACAAGAACTGATTGCCCATGGTGATTGTGCTGATTACATTTTAAATGTAAAAAAACACACACGGCCTCACTCAATTTCAATTCAGGCGAGGGCTGAGGACCATTTTGTTACCGGTGGTTTGTTTCGGGAACATACATGTGTAATGACGTGTTCTGTTGAACTGTTTGTCTTGAATGAACATCGTGTCCATTCTCATGAACATTTCACGAGACCTCAACATAAAACTCTCCAATGTCAATTTCTGTTTGTCAGTTAAAAAACACCAGAAATGCCACGTTTGACTGTCTCACAGTTTCCCATCCCCGCATCATAACTCAACTGCATCACAACAACTCGCCCACTAAATTCCTAACAGCGGCGTGAAAATTCGGAGAATATGTCAACATGTCCTCATCTCATATTCTGTTTGTGTATCGCATTATTCTCCAGCTAATGAACTCCCATTCAGTGTGTAAAAAAAGCAATCATGTCCTATAAGAGGGTGAAGCACAGCATTGCTGACCTTCACTCGTTTTGACTTGGAGCAGAATGCACCACGACTGAACACCACCGTCCCCCCCCCCCACACACACACACACACACAGACACACACACACGCCTGCCTGCCTGCCTGCCTCTCACCAAGTCAAATCATCATGGCCACTGGTACCACCGCTGCCATGTCGTTGGCATTTCACAACACTGTATCTGATGAGAGACATTTGCATCGCCCCCCCCCCCACCCCCCCCCCCCACCCCCCCACACACACACACACACATTGTTTTTTCATCGTTGTCACAGCGGTAAGACAACAAGTGTGACTGACTTGCGTGTACTGAGCCCAGGATCTGTAGCTACAGTTCCTCTGTATTCACACGCAGAATAAAACAGGGGGGCGAAGGAGGCAGCAGGCAGAAAATGCAAAGCTCACGACGAAAAAAAATGAAAGTGCGGCCACTTTAACACCGCACCATCCGTCTCAGACCTGCGTCTCGCTCGTTACTTTGGGAAAACCTATATACCTAACCCCTACGTGCACCTTAATGGCATGCATATAAATAGTATGCGTATTGTAACGGTTTATGGGGATTACATCATTGCCACTGAATCCCCTCTTATACTCCAAGTTGATTTGACACCAAAATACTAGAGTTGTCTGGCAGTGCAGAGCGAGCTGCCAAAAGTCATAAATAGTACAGGAAGTTTTTTCTTAAAAGCACAAAAGACAGACAACATATTTCGGTGCTACTTCACATTAAGTGGCTCACTGCAGGGGTGTGTGTGTGTGTGTGTGTGTGTGTGAAAGATCAGCCTGGAGATGGATCTGTGTGCGTTATGTTGCCAGCTGCCTGGAACTCTCACGCCATACAGGGTGACAAGCAAATCAATAACCACCGACACTCAGTCATTTTTATGTGCGCAATCTGGAGTTAAAAACAATCTACATAATGCAGGATAGGGCCGCCTATGCACATGCGGGGTAATAATTGGCCTTGAAGGATTTCAGACCAAACTGAAACCAAACCTCTTACGAGGAATGACCACGTTGACGTACCTTCATCCATATTTCATTATTATATTGGGACTTGTTCATCGGTTGCCCAAGTTAAGTGTGCGTCACTATTAAACATTTGAAATTCATGAGAAATTTGAACTCAGGTATAATCGCTTCAACTCTGTATGTATGATAGACAGACGGCAAATGATTGAATACCAGACACAAAGAGAACACAGAATACAGAGAGAGAGAGAGAGAGAGGGGGGAGAGAGAGAGAGAGAGAGAGAGAGAGGGGGGGGG
>OOFB01009937.1:0-12159 GCA_900323305.1 Trachyrincus murrayi | reverse complement strand
GGGGGGGGGGGGTGGCCCCCCCCCCCCCCCCCCCCAGACCATTTTCAGGTGTAGAGCATCCAAAAGTGGGACTCCAAAAGGCTTAGGTGGAGAGAGTTCAGCTGTTGAATGTCACGTTCTAAAGTCTCAACACATCCTCGCGTTGCCACTGTTCCTTTTAGCGCTATGCTATTTTTTAGCCTCTTTACACCACTGACAGGATATACCATCACCTCGTCTCATCTAATGTCTTCTATCTCTGGATCTTAATATCTCCCTTTGATCTGTTGATCATTCGTCTTCTGGAGGATCTGGTCTATTTATAGAGTTCTGGTGAGGTAACTCTCCTGAAATACTAGGCTTCCAATGACAATAAATAATAATAATGATAAACTAAATCAATTCTACTTCTCAGATGAAATATACATTTCACTGTACATGCATGCACTCCAAAAACGAGGTTTTTTAATTCCCTTCCTGTTTGGGGACATATACCTTCATATCTGTGGAGTGATACAATCAAAATGGAGGAATGGAGGAAAACACAACATTTCTTCTTCAAGGAAATATATGAGAGTGCTCTGCGTAAAAAGGAGATCACTTTGGTTCTGTAAGACTATTTCAGTCTCAGATGTTATTTTCCTGCAAGAGTGAGATGGCATCGAGATTATCCCGTCGCTAGAGTTTCATCGGACTTAGTGAGGCTCAGGGACACATGGGCCTGTCCGTCAAGCCCAGAGCCAAGCAATGCTGGTGGAGGGGTGGGTGGGGGGCGGGCAGAGGCGGTCCAGTCTTGTCGACTGGACCAGATAAAGCCCTTACAAAATGGGCCCAAGAACAACAAGTTGGTGGAACATCTGTACTATCTCAACATATTCCCCCCAATGTGGTGTGTGAGTGGAAGGGGGCAGCCATAACAAGTGGGTGGTTTGCCACGATGAACCATTCAAGCTGATTTAATGTGAACCTCAGTTGATCTCCCAGTGTTGCTAATAGTTATGCTAAATGTTTTCAAAGGATGAATCTATCCCCTATATATATATGTGTCTATATATATATATATATGTGTGTGTGTGTGTGTGTGTGTGTGTGTGTGTGTGTGTGTGTGTGTGTGTGTGTGTGTGTGTGTGTTTTCAGATATCTGTCCTAGAGCTAGACCCCATGTGCTGACTCAGAGGGAAGCTATACCAGCAGCATTACCACTGGTCATGTTATTCAGATTAAGCCACGTTCTCTAATGGGAGAACATGTGTGTTAGCGTTATATGACGAAAGGAAAAGTGTAATGTGCGCTATGTTATAAAGGGGCTCAAAACGCTTAGACGGGACGGACCCAATAACCTTTAATGAATTTGAAAATCCCATCAAGTATAAGTATTATATATGCAAGTGCAGGTATGGTGATAGCTGTACGGATGCTAGGAGACGTCTCTCGCGGGCAATGCCAGGGATATCTTGGAGCCCATCATGACAGAAGGCTATTTTGGAGGCTCGGCTTTGAGGACAGATATGTCAGCTGTTTGCCAGCGGACTTCACCAACGCAAAGGGGCAAAGAAAAAAAGAGAAAGCGCTACAGGCTGTATCTGCGTTAGGGACTGGAACACAAAACTACGAAGCTAGACATGGTCTTTTTTTTAACAGGAACTTTGGAAAATAAACATTGACGATTTGGTCCAAGATACAAGATGATGCTCGGATAGGAGTTTTGCAATGGGGTCTGGCTGGGGGGACAATTTTTTTGTTCATTGGTGCCAGATTTAACTCCTTCTGAAAGTGGACTTTATTTAACACAGCACAAGGGAATACCGGGAGACCTTTACCCCTGAAGAAAACATCTGTTCCAGTTCAAGGTTGGTTCATTACACCAGGGGTGGTGTGTGCTGAGGATTATGCCTCTATGAAAATAGTATTTTTATTATTGAATTTCAGTATTAGTAGTACCTCAAATAGCGCCATTAAAAACAACTTATAGTATTTATTTATTTAAAAGCTATTCAGGTCCAATATGATAATACAGTTATCAAGATATAGATTTGATTAAAGCCATTTAGATATGTTAATAGGTCACAAACATTTTCTCTCGTTATTTTTGCAAATTAATTTAAAAAAAAGATAGATATAAATAAATAAAACTTTCCTTTATATTTCCACTGACACTTTTGGAAATCCAATTTTGGTCTGGATCTCCCTGGGCATACTTGTTTGTGAATATAGTGTTTGCTGAATGACGCAAGGTGAAATGTCATGTTGTGGATGAAGTAACAAACAGGGTTGTCCCTCAAAGCTCCTGGGACCCATAAAATCAACTCAGAGCCAAGAGCCAGCCTGTGGCTCATCCCACTCTAAAATGTTACCAATACAATCAGATCATAACAGTTAATAACACACTCAACATCATCATCGGCTTCCGTTGCTGTCTCAGTTGTGGTTCTTGCAACATTGAGGAGCTGGAGGTGTGAACACAGCTGACTCTATATTATTTATAGATCATATACTGCTATACAGCTCTTCATTATGAACAGACGTGACTGAACTTCTATCATATTTTAGTAATGCCACGTGTTTCCATCTTGTTAGGTTCAAATATTTCAAGTGCCGAGCTGCCATTTTGAGATGGCAGGGCGATATTCAAGAAGGGTACCCACCCTCCACCAAAAAAAATTGTCCCCGTGCATTCAAGTATCAATATATTACATGAATAACAGCTAATGGCTAAGAGTTAGCTTCTATCTCGATCAACTTAGAAAGTTTAAGCATTTGTGAAAATATATCTCATTCAGATACACAACTTGGCATCTTTATACTATATGTATAGGCCTACGATTAAACCTATTTCATTTTCTGCCAGTAGGAGAAGAAAGATCATCTGGCATCTGCTCACCTTCAACATGTCCGACAACATACCAGGAGGGATAGTAGCTGCTGCCAGTGAGTATTATAACAGTAACATAGTGTCTATAGGATCTATATACAACTAACAGAATCATGTGATTAGCATTGGATTGTGGTTAGCATTAGGCTGTGGTTAGCATTGGACAGTGGTTAGCATTAGGCTGTGATTATAGCATTGTATAGTGAATGGCATTGGACTGATTCTGCATACATTATTAACATTCACTTGTTAAACGTTTGTCAGAAAACCGTTTACAGGTGGTGAAGGCCTTGGAGGACACAGAGGTGTGTGAGTGTGAGAGCTGCTCCTTTGAGGTGGCGCTCAACCTGGCCTACATAGAGGGCATGTGGTCCAGGGATGGCCTTCACCTCAAATCTAAGCCCAACTGTCGCATCAGCACCCATGGGAAGAAACACACGCTCACCCTGTCCAGGGTGGCGTTGGGGGATGCCGGCGCCATCTCGTTTCAAGCCAATGAAGTCGAGACAACCTGCAGACTCACGGTGACAGGTGGGTGTGGTTTGATGGGTCAACAGTCAACAGTTTGGTGGGCAAATGGGAGAGCAGACCTTGAATGACCTCAGGTTCTTCTAGAACACAGCGATGTTGGGAAGGATTGGGAAATGCAACTTATTTTGCATGATTCAGATGGATTGCCAAGCAGATGGAAAAAAGAGATTACAAACCCAAGAAAGTAATAATACATAATTTTAATTTACTTTCTTCTTAGAGCACTTTTCAAAACAAAGTTCCAAAGTGCTTCTCACAGGACATTAAAAACCTTTTTGTTTGATTTAGCACACAGTTTTTCAGATTTTGTGCCATTTTATGTCATCTCATTTCTTTTATGTGTTTTTATTATGTTATGTGTGTCCCTGAATCATTCCCCCCCCCCTGGTTATACAAAGCTTCAGTACAATAATATCATACTCTTGCAGCCAGAGACATTTACATCGTGAAGGAGCTGGAGAATGTTGACACGATGGAGCGCCAGACGGTGAGCTTCCTGTGTGAGGTCAACCAGGAGGATCTGGAGGGGCGCTGGTACCGAGATGACTGCAGGGTCCGGCCTGGAGACAACATCAAGATCAGACACCAGGGTGGGCAGGCACTGGCATACTTGGAAACAGATCTAGTCTTGTGTCCTTATTCAAGATCAAGTCTTTTTTGAGCTTGATGATACTTTCTAGTTGAATATCAGCTAACATTCAACTAGCATGATATCAGTAATGCTAGCATTATGTCAGCTTAAAAATGAATCATTTGAATAGTTTTTGTTCTCTAATGGCTCTTGTTAACATAATCAGAATCAGCAATTAAACCTCTGGAAATGGTGTCTTTGCAGGTAATACTCACATCCTATGCTTCAAGTCAGTTAGGCCAGAACATGCTGGAGAGATCAAATTCACGGCAGAGCGAGTGTCAACCTATGCAACTCTTGCAGTTAAAGGTGAGAGAGCAGACCTTTTTTTAACTCACCAGGAATGTAATTCACCATCACAATAAACATTCTATCACATCTAAGACATGGGGCAAAACACATAATCCACAATTTTAGACAACCCAATAGGTTGGTTTAAATGTTAATCACACGTTAGTCAGCAATTGGATTGCGATGAGATTTGTAAATCCTTTCCTCCAATAGACAAAATGCACATTTTGGGAATCCAGAAAAAAAATGAAGAAACTCTTAAAGAATTATCTCAAGAATTGGGTAACGGTTGATTAAAACACTTCCATATCTCCCCACGCATTAAGGTCTGATCTTCCCTCCCTTCCTGTAGAGCTACCAGTCCAGATAATGCGTCCTCTGAGGGTGAAGATCGCCATGTATCGCCACCGGGGCTTGCTGGAGTGCCAGGTTTCCCGCCCTAATGCTCATGTCAGGTGGTACAAGAATGGCAGGGAACTGACGACGGGTAAGAAGTACCAGCTGATCAGTCAGGACATCTACCGGCAGTTGACCATCGACAACGTCTGCTCCTCCGATGAAGACACCTACACCTGCGACACCGGGGATGGCGAGACCTCCTGTCAGCTTCTGGTGGAGGGTGAGATGTTCCCCCTCATGTTATGTTCAATGCTTTAGTTACTTTGAGGAGTCAAACACTAGTGGTTTTGGTGTTTGACTCCCAGCCTAGTTCTAGGTTTCGAACCCCAATGTCCGCAGTCTACCTTTAGGCATCCTTGAGCAAGATGTCTGACCACTCCCTGCTCATTAATGAAATTGATGTAAAAAAAAGTCACTGTACTTCGCTAAGGGTAAAAGCTTTTTCGCAGCTCTGGTCCATGGTAGTGACATGCCTTTTGGCTGTGTCTGTGCAGAGCAGGCTATCAAGATAGTGCGTGGGATGTCCTCTGTGGAGGTGATGGAGCCAGAACCAGCGCTGTTCCAGGTGGAGACAAGCCTGAGGTCAGGGAGGCCCCCACGGTGGACCCTAAGCGGGGAGGTCCTGGAGCCCAGTACAGTGGTGAGGATGGACAGGGAGGGCACCATCCACAGTCTCTGCTTCACCTCCACCGAGAGCTCCATGTCCGGCCCCGTGGTGTTTACCGCGGGCAAGAGCCACTCCACCGCCAAGCTCACTGTCAAAGGTGAGGTAGCACTGACTGCAGGATCCTTTTATTGTTCCAGAGATTGTTATGTATGTATGTACATACACATAAAAGTACACATCATTTAAATGTTGTTTAAATGCTATGTCAATGTCCATGTCAACTATGTCAATAGTTCAAGTTCAATAGTGGAGCTCTCTTAAAATCATCTCACAATGTTGCTTTGGATTCTGTCACCTCCAGAGCGCCCTATCCAGGTGGTCCACCACATGGACGACATGGAGGTCAAGGAGAATGCCGCCGTGACGCTGAGCTGTGAGTTCGCCCCCTCGCCAAGGGCCATCCGCTGGTTCAAGGGTCGCACGGCTCTGAAGAGCTCTACCAAGTACAGCATGAAGAGAGAGGGCACGCGGGCAGAGCTCACCATCCATGGGCTGCTGGGGATGGATGGGGGACCGTACCACTGTATGGCAGGGGGGTCACAGAGTACCGCGCAAGTCAAGGTTGAAGGTGAGCCAAAAAGAGAAGAGACAAGGTATTAACAGTTGGTATTTAAGATAAGATAAGATAATACTTTATTGATCCCAGATGGCAAATTCAGGATTTCATAAATGATTTTTGCATTTGAGTTGATGGACAATAACCCCATTATGTATACATAATCAGGTCAGATGATGATATTGATGTCCTATACATGACGTTTATATGATTACAGTTATTCATCACTTATCTTGTTCACAGTGCGCAGGCTGAAGTTAGTGAAAAACCTCGAGCCGGTGGAGGTGGAAGAGGACGACAACGCCATCTTTTCATGTGAGCTAAATTACGTGGTGCCCAACGTGGAGTGGCTCCTGAACAGCTGCCGGCTCTACTCCAATGCCATGTACAGGATCCAGAACATGGGCACCATGCACAGCCTCACAATCAGGAAGCTCCGCCCACAGGAGTGCAGGGTCACCTTCAAAGCTGGCCCCGTTTCCGAGACGACCACATTGAGAGTGAAAGGTTGGTAATAACAGGACTTCAGGAATACATGAATACAAAAATTTAACCAATGAAAGTTTCTCACTTTGTGCTGCACTTGTTGATGCATAATTGTCTATCCATTGAGTGTTGTCGACTTGTTTTAAACCCAAGAAACGAAACAGTGACATTGTGTTCTTCTATTCCCCCAGAGAGACCTGTGGTGTTCCTTAGGTCTCTGGAGGATGTGGTGGGAGAAGAGCAGGGCAAGGTCTGTCTGCAGTGTGAATCCTCCAAGGAGACCGTGAGTCCTGTGTGGAAGAAGGATGGCATGGTGTTGGCCCCCAGTGACAAGCAGGAGCTGTTTCACTCTGGGCGGTCCATGACCCTCATCCTCCATAGTCTCTGTAAGGACGATGCTGGCCACTACACATGTGACCTGGGCACCAGCCAGACCAAGGCTAAGGTAACTGTGCATGGTGAGTATGAACACATAGTGTAGATATATTGTTCGACTATATTCTAATTCCAGAAATGTCACAAATTTTTGCTGAAAGTCTTAATGGAATTTAAAGCAAAAACAAAAGAAAAGCAAATGAACCAAAAAGATACAAACATTCAAGCATTTCCACTACCTTTAAGTGTTGCTATAATGCACACCTTTCAGTCGTTTTCTTCTATTAAAAAACAATACTTTATAAATAGTTTCACACTTAATGTGAATTGATGACACTAAGCTACTCTGAAGGTACATTCAATTACAGCTGTTCTATTGATTTTCCAGACTTGCACATAATCATTGTCCAGCGTTTGAAGACAGCCTCTGTCATGGAAGGGGAAAACTGCACTTTTGAGTGTTTTCTGTCCCATGAAGTTATCAAAGAGCCTACCTGGACCATTAATGGCCAGCTGATGGTTAGTGACAGCCGGCATCAGGTGGTCAACAATGGCTGCCAGTACACACTGACCATCAAAGATGCCATTCTGCTCGATGCTGGAGATGTGGTCTTCACAATCAAAGACCTCAGCTGTAGGACCATGCTTTTTGTTATAGGTAAACAACCAGGTCAAAGCGGAAATTATTATTTCCTGATATGTTCATGATATGTTTTTAATACTGATAGCCATGAATACTTATCAATGTGACTGTGATGTTCCATTGCAGAGAAGCCGGTGTGTGTGTTCAGGGAGATGCTGAATGTGAAAGCAGTGCTGGGGGATGACGCAGAGCTGAGCTGTGAGATCACCAAGCCAGAGGTCACCATACGCTGGCTGAAGAATGGCCACCCGATCAGACCCAGCCCCAAGTATGTGATCAGAGTGGAGAACAACGTGGTGCTCCTGGTGATCAGGAACACCACTATCAAAGACTCTGGAGAGTACTGCTGTGAGGCGGATGGCATCGCCACACGAGCCAAGCTGGAGATCAGAGGTAAGGGATTAGGGACCTCCCAAAAAGTCACCTTTTTAAATTAACTTCAACTTTCAGAAAAACATTGTGGGGGAAGATTGTCTGTTTTACATCGATTGTCAGATTTTTTAAGTTAACAATTGCAGGATAGTATAGGGGATATGGTGTTCGACTCATAGCCGAAATGTTCTGGGTTTGAGCCTCAATGTCTTCAGCTTACCCCAACCTGCTCCTTAATGACATGTATCTATGTTCACTGTAAGTTTATTTGGATAAAAGCGTCTGCTAAATGACTCAATAGTAAAAGTATGATGATTACATTCACCCTCATTTTTCGTCATGGTATCTAGAGAATCCTGAATCCTATAATGAAAATATTTAATCTTGTTCGTGTAGAGCTCCAGCACACATTTCCCAGAGAGCTGCAAGAGACGCGGGGGGAGGAGAAGGGCAAGGTGATCTTGGAGTGTGAGACCAGGTGTCCGGCCAAGCGGGTGACCTGGCTGAAGGGCATGGTGGAGCTCAGGTCAGGCAGGAAGTATGTCATGAGGCAGAGTGGCGTGGTGCTGACACTGACCATCTTCTGCCTGGAGAGGTCAGACACGGACCATTATACCTGCGACGTGGGCACCATGAAGAGCCACGCCCAGCTCACCGTGCTAGGTGAGGCCCACTGCTAATACAGGGGAGGGCTTGAGACTACCCTATGAAGATTTATTGTATAGACCTATGATTCAAACAAACTGTATCGTTTGATTGTTCATGTGTCTTCAAGAAGTGGCAGCTGCTTCAAGACAATATCTTGTACATTTTAAACTACACCAATAATCAATAATTAATCATCACTAATTTATATAGTATAGCAACGTACAAAGTTTCAAATAACATTTACTAAGGATAGGATAGTCAGGGTATTTGACTCAACCGAAAGCGTCTGGATTCGAACCCTAATGTCCCCAGTCTACCTGTTGCCCAGCATGCCCCTACATGCTCATTAATGATGAATCATGAATCATAATGTATCTAATACATTTCTTTTAATAATAATAGTAATTTATTACATTTATATAGCACATTTCATAAATTGCTGACATTTCTTTTACTGTAAAACGCTTTGGATGATGAAAGCGTTTTCTAAAAATGACTAAATAGTCCTTCCACTTGACACAGTATGTTTATCACTTCTTGTTAAAAGTAAAACTGCTTCCAGGACAAAGGGTACTGATTCTGGATGAGCTGGAGGACGTGGAGTGTCTCGAGGGGGACACCGTCAAGTTCCAGTGTCGGATCTGTCCCAGCGACTGCACCTCCGTCAAGTGGTACCTGGACGAGACCCTGCTCTACACCAATGACCTCAATGAGATCCAAGCGGTGCTGGGGGGATACCACATGCTCACCTTCAGACAGCTGGCCCGCAAAGACACCGGGACCATCTCCTTTGAGGCTGGGGACAAGAGATCCTACGCCTCACTGCTGGTTAGAGGTAGGACATTGGAGGATCATTAAGATAACTGCCTTGATTGTTATTATTATGGGGTAGGATAGTGTAGTGGTTAGGGTGTTTGACTCAAACCCAGCTGAAAGGTACTGGGTTCGATCCCCCAATGTCCACAGCTTACCTGTAGGCATCCAATAGCAAGATACCTAACCCCTACCTAGTCCTGAAGGACATGCTAAAAAGCATGTGCTAAATAAATTATTTTATGTCAATGTCAATATTTGCTGCTATTTTACTTGAGCAGTTGCACTGCTGTTGCCAATACATTAGCTTCCATTGTGAGTTGATTTGAGTTTGCTTGATTCAGTTTGCCTCATGTTTTCATCAGAGAGACGTCCGACCATCATCAAGTCTCTGGAGGACTGTGAGGCCATTGAAGGAGGCGGTCTGACGCTGTGCTGCGTCACCTCCAAGCCGTGTCATATCCTGTGGTACAAAGATGGCTGCCAGATGTGGAACTCCTCCAGATACTTTGCTGTCCGCTCGGGCTGCGAGGCCAGGCTGACCATCAGGGAGGTGTGCAGTAGCGACTGTGGCGTCTACGAATGCAGTGCTGGATCGGTCACCACCAGGGCTGTTGTAAGGGTCAAAGGTGAATACAATGTGAGATGATCACTGAGACGATTATTGATTATTGAAGCACAATTATTGGCTACCATTACCATGCATCATGTCAATTGGGACTACTAACCGTTGTGTTAGCAGCAAAGCTAACAAAACAGAAGATAAAAAGATAAAAGAAAGATCAAAATACAAGTTAAAGTAAAGATCTGTGAGAACAATTAACATTTGTATTTTATTTGAGATCCAAAGATCAAAAATGTCAGATGCCTTTCTCAAGTTACCCCGTTCTCACTTCCTGTTATTCTCCAGCCATCCCAGCAGAGTTCACACAGCTTCTCCAGGCTTTGGAGGCCAAGGAGGGGGAGGCTGTGACTCTGAGCTGTGAATACTCTCTGCCCGGGGTCCTGTACCACTGGAGGAGAGGCCGGGAGAACCTCAGAGCCGGAGGCAAATACGTCATGAAACACAAGAAAACCACCATCTTCTTGACCATCACCGCCCTCAGGCCCCAGGACTCGGGGGACTACAGCTGTCACTGCCGAGAACACCGCACCACTGCAAGCCTCAAAGTCATTGGTAAAGAAGGGTTGATATACAGTGATATTCAATCACTATACAGTGATTAAATATTCATGCGCAAAAATATTGCCTAAAATCCACACTGAAAATGCAATCTTATATGGATCTGGATCATGACAATTACTTTAAATGTTATATGACATGATATTTCTAATTAATGACTTTGTGGAAGTGTCTTTTTGGTTATACATGTCTGCTAAATGACTAAGTGGTTAATAGTATGATATATTTAGGGTGTCACAAAGAACTACAACTTCCAATTTTAGAAAGATCAGACATTCATAAGAACAGCCACACACTTAGTCGAAAGGTATAAGGTCCCCCAATGTCCACAGCCTACCTGTAGGCATCCTAAAGAAAGACGCCCTAACGCCTTATCTGCTCCCCTATGTATCTGAGTTCACTGTAACTCAGAGCTTTAAAGAGCTGCGTCTGCAGCTAAACGACTAAAGAGTAAATCCTGAACAGGTGATGAACGGATACATTCCCTTTTGGTTCCTCCTCAGCCATCCCCATTACGTTCACACAGCCGTTAAAGCAAGTGCAGGCGGACGAAGGCATCAGTGTCACCCTGCGCTGTGAGCTGTCCAAGGCCGGCGTCGCCGCAGAGTGGATGAAAGGAGATGATCTGCTGCGGAATGGGATTAAGCATCAGATCAGGAAGAGGGAGAGGGCCCAGGAGCTGCTCCTCTGGAGGCCTGTGCCCGGGGATAGCGGCGTGTACAGCTGTGTGTGTGCCGATCAGAAGACGTCTGCTACAGTGACCATCATTGGTGAGGAGAAGGAGAAGTGATGCTAATTGGTCTTAATGGTGGAAGGCTGAATCTTAATGGTTTAAGGTTTCATGGCTGCATGAAAGCTGATAAAATGCAAATGCATGCATTATATTTATATAGTATTATGCATACTATACTATTGCATTTCAGAATCAGAATCAGAATCAGAAATACTTTATTGATCCCCGGAGGGAAATTGGTTACTGCAGTTACTCACAAACTCTCTCTTTACAAGTATAAGAATAAGAAATAAGAATACTAAATACTAGAATTATATAATATATATACAATATATATATAGATATAAATATGGATATTAAACAAAGTGTCGAGTGTATGTGCAAGAAATGACAGTATGTACAATACAATATATACAGCAATTATGCAGTTATGCAGTAAGCCGGGGGACAGTCTATTGACTCCGAGTGTCTGGCACTCAGAGGGAGGAGTTGTAGAGTTTGATGGCCGCAGGCAGGAATGACTTCTTGTGGCGATCTGTGGTGCATCTCAGTTGAAGGAGTCTTGGACTGAATGAACTCCTTCGATTGGCTAGCACGTCATGGAGTGGGTGGGAGACATTGTCCTGGATCGCACGAAGCCTGGACAGCATCCTCCTCTCTGACACTGCCGCCAGAGAGCCCAGCTCCACCCCCATAATGTTACTGGCCTTGCGGATCAGTTTGTTAAGTCTGTTGGCGTCCGCCGCCCTCAGCCCGCTGCCCCAGCACACGACAGCAAACAGAAAAGCACTGGCCACCACAGACTCATAGAACATCCGCAGCATAGTCCAGCAGATGTTGAAGGACCTGAGCCTCCTCAGAAAGTAGAGGCGGCTCTGGCCCTTCTTGTAGAGGGCTTCAGTGTTCTTAGCCCAGTCCAGTTTATTGTCTATGAACACTCCCAGGTGATTGTAGACCTCCACCAAGTCCACGCTGACCCC
>OOFB01009935.1:1459-13093 GCA_900323305.1 Trachyrincus murrayi | reverse complement strand
CAAGTATATCATTGTTTGGGCCTTGCCCCCCATTTAAAGGTAATATGCTAGGGAATACATTCACATCTTTTTTTCCCTTCCTTACCTCAAATGCACTCCTTAGTTAATTCCTTTGATGGGCAACTCTCTGTGAAATGAGACCAAACATTTTATTTTTAGATTGGGGGGGGGTCTTAATAATTAGGTAGCGATTATAGAAGAAAATAAGTGTGGTGGTGGAGCCACAGCTGACACAGCAGGGGTCTTGGAGCAGCTCCTGAACAGAGGAGCAAAGATAACAAACCTTCTCAGAAACCAGTCCTGTTTTCAATTAATATTCAATGATGTATGTAGACTTTGTACTGTCAAAAGAGGATGGGTTATTAGGTATGTAGATGTTAATACAGGACAACAGTGGAACATAATTCCAACTGGACTAACGTTAAACTCTCTCTGCGTATGTGTTTCTGCTAACCTAGCACAGCTCTTTTTGGCTTTACATGTTCCTCATGTTTACCTGTGTGTAACCCCAGGGCTGTAGCCAGGGTTTACAATTAGTGAGGTCCATTTTTTTTTACTGCATTTATGGTCCACAAACAGAATATTTGCTGCTATACACACACATAAATTAAATATCAGTGTCCGAATTACTACCTGGCAGTCTTCAAATAAGATAAACCACGAACCATTGTTAGCACCGACCAATGTATGGGCGTCCGAGGGGATTCTGCCCTGCAAGATTATTTTGTTAATATTGTTGTGTAAAAGCACCATTTTAACACAATTTGAGATTGATCTAAGACCATTTAAGTCTTAAATAGGGGTGTTCCCTTTCAAATTATAATTATATATGCTATATGGAATATAGGTCTACTATTATTCATATTTATCATTTTATGAAAAACTTAAATAACCTTTTTTTCATGTTTTAAATTTCTATAGTTGACTGTAAGATTCGTTTTTTAAAATGCACATTTGAAGACATGCACTCTTTAAGCCAAATCATTTATCTAATGTGAAAATATGATCAACATTTACAGATTACAGTTTCATTTGAGCAAACCAATTCTCAGTTTGAGTAGCCTACTCTCTTTGCTGTGTTAGAGTAACTAGTGTGTTTGCATGTTAGCTAGCTAGCTATCACTCACCAGCGCACATACACATAATACACACTGAGTTGTCAACTCGCCTTCTAGTGGCAGCTAGTCTCTCTCTCTTCCTGTCTGTCTTGTCTGTCTTTGTGTTGTATTGTTGTACACTCCATTACTCATCTGGCTGTCCGCCAGGCCCTTTCTAACCAGGGCGCCCTTCTGGACCAACATTCCCAGGCCCTCAGAGATATCGCCAGCATGGGGGAGGCTTTTCACCAAGCCTGTGTCAACCAGGACGTTCGGCTGGGGCAACACGAGCAGGCCCTAAAGGACATGGCGACTAGTTTAGCGGACCTTGCCACCACACTTAGGAGCCTTCGCAACCCTCCTACGCCATCGTTGCCTCCAGTAATCCCTAGTCCAGCCCCTAGTCTTCCTTCCCCAGTACATGAACCGTTTGTGCCAGCGCCCGAATGTTATGATGGCGACTTGGGCATTTTTAGAGCCTGATCGGTTCCCTTAAGAGAGCGGCACTCGCTTGGGCTTCAGGAGTTTGGGAGACTCAATCGGCGATCTGCTCTTCCTACTCCAACTTCACCCAGGAGATGCGGAGGATTTTCGATCATCCCGTCCGCGGCAAGGAAGCAGCCCAGCGCCTCCTCTCCCTTCACCAGGGTTTCCGCAGTGTGGCTGCCTTCACTAAAGAGTTCCAGACTCTCGTGGCGGAGAGCGGCTGGAACAATGAGGCTCTCCAGGGTGCTTTTCAGAACTCCCAGAGTCAGTGAAGGACGAGTTGGCTTCCCGGGAAGAACCACCAGATCTCGACCGACTCTGTGCCGCAGAGAGAAACCCACCAGACCGCAGCTTTCCGTCCCTGCTCCCTTGTTTGCCCCCACCATCTCCGAGTGGTTCCGAGTCCCACCAAGTTTCTCCGAGTAACTCAGACTCCGAGCCCATGCAGCTGGAAGAGCTCACCTTTTGTCAGAGGAGCGGTATCAACAGTACCAAGGCCTGTCTGTGCTGAGTGTTTTTTAGGGACCTGCCCTGTCCATCCAGTAAAAGTGTCGGCTCATCAGTAAAAGGAGAGATACTGGCGAGCCAAGCAGCATTTAACTCTCTCATACGTCCCCAACTCAATGCCACCCTCTTGTGACGCACCCAGGCTCTGCCTCTCTTGGCCCTCATTGACTCTGGAGCCGACGCAAGCTTCATTGATCGAGAGGTGGCAGAGCAGCTGGGTATTGTAACCAAGCTCCTTGATTCTCCCCATGGCACTAAGGCCCTTAATGGGATGCTGCTTGTGCGCATTGAGCGCAAGACTGTGCCACTGACATTGTTGCTTTCTGGTAACCATAAGGAGGTCATCAGCCTGCATATTTTAGACTGTCCCCAATCTTCACTGGTGCTCAGGTTTCCATGGTTACAGACTCACAATCCTCAAATGGATTGGACCACGGGTCAGGTCACATCATGGAGTACTCACTGTCATTCCCATTGCCTACTCTCTGCCCCTGCCCCTGCTAGCTCTGAACCACTACCCCTGCCAGAGTCTATTGACTTATCATCCGTCCCGAAGGTCTACCATGACCTCGCCAGTGTTTTTAGTAAGCATCATGCTTTGTCCCTGCCTCCTCACCGCCCTTATGACTTTCCCATTGATCTCCTGCCCGGTGCTTCTCTTCCCAGTGGGCGTCTGTACAACCTCTCGAGACCTGAGCGTGAGGCAATGGAGGGATACATTCAAGACTCCCTGGCTGCTGGAATCATCCGGCCCTCCTCTTCTTCAGTTGTGGCAGGTTTCTTCTTTGTGGGGAAGAAGGATGGTACCCTGCGGCTGTGTATAGATTTTCAACAACATCACGGTAAAAAACAAGTACCCTCTGCCACTAATCAGTTCCACTTTCGTCCCACTCCATGGTGCGACCATTTTTTAAAAACTGGACCTACGCAACGCCTACCACCTCGTCCGTATCCGTGAGGGAGATGAATGGAAGACGGCTTTCAACACTCCTTTGGGTCATTTTGAATACCTGGTCATGCCGTTCGGGTTAATGAATGCCCCCGCTGTGTTCCAAGCCCTGGTGAATGACGTGCTCAGGGACATGCTTTGACTATTGACTATTTGTAAAGGCGGAGAAGTGTGAGTTCCACGTTCCCAGCGTATCCTTCCTCGGTTACGTTATCGCCCAAGGCCAAGTGCAGATAGATCCTGCCAAGGTTTCCGCAGTAAAGGAGTGGCCAGCCCCAACCAACCGCAAGCAGTTGGAGCGTTTTTAGGTTTTGCGAACTTCTATCGGAGGTTAATTCGTAACTACAGCCGCATCGTGGCACCACTCACAGCCCTCACCTCCATTTCCATGCCATTCTGCTGGACTCCTGAGGCAGAGACTGCTCTCACGGATCTCAAGCACCATTTTGTATCCGCCCCTGTCCTCATCCAACCCGATACAGCCCTGCAGTTTGTTGTGGAGGTAGATGCCTTGGACACGGGGTTGGAGTGCTGTTTTGTCGCAGCGGACTGACCATCTGAACCTCACTTACCTACAGTCAGCCAAGCGCTTGAACTCTCATCAGGCTCGGTGGGCGTTGTTTTTTGGGAGGTTTAACTTCACTTTAACATACCGTCCCGGGTCCCGAAATGTCAAGCCTGACGCTCTGTCTTGAGTCTGCACCACAGAGGAGGAGAGTCCTGATCCGGCTCCCATTCTTCCGTCCACCTGTTTTGTCGCCACCGTCACTTGGAAGATTGAGTCTCTAGTTAGACAGGCTCATGCTCTACATCCTGACCCATGTACCGGCTCACCTAAACGGCTGTTTGTACCTGATACAGTTAGCTCCAAGGTCCTCCAGTGAGCGCATTCCCTCGCCTTCCTCCGTCAGCAATTCTGGTGGCCCACTATGGACGCTGACACGCGGTCATTCATCTCAGCCTGTACTATCTGTGCCCGAAATAAGACCTCTTCAAAACCCTGCTCCGGCCTTCTCTGTCCCTGCCTGTCCCCAGTCGTCCATGGTCACACATTCCCTTGGATTTTGTCACCGGACTTCCTCCGTCTAATGGTAAGACTACCATTCTCACCGTTATAGATCACTTTTCTAATGCTGCTCACTTTCTCGCCCTGCCCAAACTACCCTCTGCCAGGGAGACCGCCGACCTGTTGGTTGACAATGTTTTCTGCCTCCCTGGCATCCTGGCTGACATCGTCTCCAACAGGGGTCCCCAGTTCATCTCCCAGGTATGGAGGGCTTTTTGCAATGCCCTGGGTGCCAAGGCCAGTTTGTCCTCCGGTTACCATCCACAGACTAACGGTCAATCAGAGCGGGCCAACCAGTAGTTGGAGGCTGTGCTCCGGTGTATGGCATCAAGAAACCCATCAACCTGGAGCTCCCAGCTGTCCTGGGTGGAGTATGCTCATAACTCACTAATCAATGCCTCGTCAGGTTTGTCCCCCTTCCTCTGTTCCCTGGGGTATCAACCTCCCTTATTTCCTGCCCAGGAGGGGGAGATTGTGGTACCATTCGTCCAGGCCCACATGCCCCGTTGCTGCGGTACCTGGAGATGTGCCCGCACCGCTCTACTCCGCGCATCCACCCGGTCCCAGACTCAGGCTGACCGCTGCTGTGCCCCAGCTCCCATCTACTCTCCGGGACAAAAAGTATGTCTCTTAGCTCAGGACCTACCCATGTGTAGCAGTTTCCCCCTGCCACATGCCATCTCCTATGGCTTTCCCAGGCTTCTCCCACAGCAGGACACAGGCAGTTGATGAGTAAACCGGTTTATTGTTAGTTTGTGGTAGTCTGAACAACAGAGCAGGTGGTACATGCTAGAGCTCTCCCGAGTGTGTTTGCTGGTGGCTGGTTTAACCTGTGGGCCTGATTGGCCAATGCCCCACAGGTGTGCAGCCTCACCCAGTCCCAGAGTCTAATCAGTCTGACTTCGACCAGGTGAGGCAGCTTAAACCAGCCACCAACAACACAAACTCCACACCATGAAAGTAGTATCTAAGAAGCTGGCTCCCCATTTTGTTGGCCCTTTCAAAGTAGAGTCAATCATCAACCCCTGTGCGGTCCGTTCAAAACTCCCTCCCTCCCTTCGTGTTCACCCCACTTTTCATGTCTCACAACTCAAGCCTGTCTCCTCCAGCCCCCTGCCTCCCACTGCACCTGCTCCCCCACCTCCCCGGATGATTGACGACCACCCTGCTTTTACGTTTTGCCGATTGCTCTATGTGCGCCGCCGTGGAAGGGGCTTTCAGTATTTGGTCGATTGGGAGAGGTACGGCCCAGAGGAGAGCTCGTGGGTCCCTTGCGCACAAATCCTAGACCCATCCCTGATCCTGGACTTCAATCGAGAGCACCCTAATGGTTCCAGGCGGGAGGGGAGGGTACTGTCACGCCATCCACTTCTGCCTCCTAGTGGCAGCTAGTCTCTCTCTCTTCCTGTCTGTCTTGTCTGTCTTTGTGTTGTATGTATTGGTGGGCGTGTCTGCAGGTTCCAGCTCCTCCCTGATTTCATCATCCACCTCTCCCTCCTGATCTGCTGTCACACACCTGTGGTTCGTCATCTCATCACCATGCAGTATTTAAACCCCGGCTTTCCATCCACTCATCACCAGATCGTTGTTTATCCTAATGCAGTTAGTTTCCTTCTCGGCCGCTTTGTTGTATTTTATATTATATTTTATCTCAAAGTATTTTCTAGTTAATTTATGACTAATCGTATCTCTACCTGTGTAGATCCACACTCCATTACTCATCTGCTTGCCTGCCCGTCTGCTTGTCTACGTGCCTGCCTGTCTGCCGGTCCCGCCCGGCCTACCTGCCCTTGTCTGCCTGCATGCCTGTCTGCCTGTGCCGCCAGGCCACCTGCCCTGCCATCCTCCTTTCCCCTACTCCTACATTAAACCCTGTTCAATTACTCAAGCCTCCTGTCTCTGGGGTTCTGCATTGGGGTTCCTAGAACTTACCGTAACAGATCAGTTTTATAGCACAGATTCAGCACCCTTTCATTTATTTATTTAAAAAACAAAAACTACCTCATAGCCGGCTACGGTCCGCTTACACACACACACACACACACACACACACACACACACAAACACTCTCAAATTTTTTCAAATTAATAATGTTCTTCTCTCTGAGGATGTGTACCTGAGAACAAAGAAATGTCTTTCAAGAGAACAAAGAGAGTCATCAATTTTGACCTTTTTCAAACCAAAAAGAAAAAAAGGAAACATCTCTGGCTTTAGAAAAGGACAAAATGGGACTGTGTGTAAGATGCACTTATCTCCTTGCTTTGAATGAAAAAGACATGAAGCAGTGACAGAGGAAGGATATTACACCTTAATGGTGGTGGTGTGAATCACACTGTAATCTCTACAATCTGCAGCGACAGTCACACAGTGGACTTTCGTTTATCTGAAGTAATCACACAATAAACCATTACATATTATTGTTATTCTACCCATTACGTTGCGCCTTCCCTATGATAATTACAATAAGCATAGAGACAATGGCAAGGAGTGGGGTTTCATGCTACTAACTCAGCTCAGTATCAACCTCTCTGTTGCAACATTTAATTTAGGAACTGCTGAAATTGTCAATTCAGAAGAGAAATGGCCTGATCCTGATGTTTGGTGAACTAGACGATGAATTCACCATGCTGCGTGCTGGATTGCAGTACAGCTAACGCTGGAGCATGTAGCTCATTTTTACATCATTAGCCAGCTAATAGCTAGCTTATTAGCTAGTTCCCTGAGACCGTTTAACCGTTTAATCGGGTCACATTCATTGACTCTTTGTTTGACCTAGCATCTGGAATAATGCATCACTGTCACAAAGAAATTACAGACGGCCTCAGAAGGTGACCTGAGTGGTTCTGGCAGGAGCCAGTCTTGAACCAGTTCACACGCGCAGACAAACGAAGAGCTGAGGCTACAAATTGGTTTCTTGCAGTCATCGTAATGTGAAACTCATTCTAATTTGGTTTGGTCTCACATGAATGCATATCTAAAAGTCCAATTAAATTAATCAGCCATGCCTAACAAACCATTGGAGCCATATGTGTGCTGTCTATCGTTCTTGTATGAATGAAAATAAACCAATATTGGTAATTAAGCTAAGGGTATTCACATGGACACCAGGCTGCTGTTACCTGCAAGCTGTTAATAGGAACAGCATCATTGAAAGAGTATCTCAATTTGTACATTTTAATTAATTAGCATGTTGGTGACAGTGCTTGTGTGACGATCGTGTTAATATTGGACCCAAGAGCAGACGACAGACCACAGAGACGTAGGTAACGTAAGAAGGTTTACTTGAGAATAAACACAGGAATGAACAGTAAACCGGGCGGGACCGGTAGACAGGCAGGGAATCGGCAACAGACGTGGTAGTCAGACAGGCAGGAGATCGTCAATTGGCGGGGTAGTCAGACAGGCAGGAGATCGGCAACAGGCGGGGTAGTCAGACAGGCAGGAGATCGTCAACTGGTGGGGTAGTCAGACAGGCAGGCGATCGGCAACAGGTAAGGTAATGCAACAGGTAAGGTAATGCAACAGGTAAGGTAATGCAACAGGTAAGGTAATGCAACAGGTAAGGTAATGCAACAGGTAAGGTAATGCAACAGGCAGGTAACAGCGAGAGTAGCGTCAGTGTATACAAGTACGATCTGGCGATGAGTGGTTGGGAAGCCGGGGTTTAAATACTGTGTTGATGAGTAGATTAATCGCAGGTGTGAGAGGCAGAGCAGGTGAGCGGGAGGTGGATGATGAGCCAGGGAGGAGGCGGAGTCTGGAGCCACGCCCACCAACACATACACAGAGACAGAGACGCACTGGGAACACAAGGGAGAGGGAGAACATAGGGGAGCTGGTGGTACGACTGAGACCGTGACAGCTTGTGCACTTCCACTAACATTAGCTTGCTTTTCTATTCTTTTGGCTAATTTTTAGCTTGGCTCGTTTTTTTGTTTTTTTTATCTCTGTCTTTCAATTCAATTCAATTCAATTCAATTCAATTCAATTCCTCTTCATGGCAGTGATCAACTGCCATGTTGCTTAACATCACTGAAGCAAAAGCATATTGCAATCATTAAAATAAGAAACAACAATCAACGAAGAACTAGTTACCAGTCTGCTTGTTCACTGGTATTAAGGGTGCTCTAGGTAAGATTTAAGAGCTATTATGTGAGTGTAATTTGTAAATGTGTAATTTTGTAATTTGCCATTAGCTATTAGTAAGTGAAATGCACTGTGAGAATATCGAGTTTCCAGTTGGAGTTCACTGTGCACAGCAGCTTTAAACTTGTAATTACATAAAAACACAAAATCTCCTTCAGGTGACCTGGGGGCAGTGTGGCTCGCCTCATCTGTCTCACTGTTTCGTGCATGAGAGCGCCTCCGCGCCTCCGAGGAGGAAGCAGTCTGTGGTGGCGAGCCGACCGCTGGCCGCTGCGGTGGTGCAGTGGAGCTTGAAAGAGAGGTGGGCTTCGACACACCGGGAGGTGTTGATATCTGCTGACTTCTCAGGACGCTCTGCCCTGGGCGGTGTGTGTGTGTGTGTGTGGTGACATTTTTTTAAAATATGTTTTGGAGGGGATTTAATTTCAAAAGGCATATGCTGATATTTTAGAGATAAGTCGGATGGTGGTGATCTATAGCCTAGCAGAAAAGGTTCCCTAGAAAAGCCTATGCCTGGCAAAGCTCTTAGATGAGGTGCTGTATATGTTACATAGCGTACTAGTTAGTTTGGTTTGTTATACATGTTGTAAACTGCTTTTTTAACTAACCAGTAGGTTACATGTTAGTACCATGGACAGCGCCGATAGAGCTTGGGTAGGCCTATCTAGCGTGTCATATGCCTTATCCAAAAGTTTAACAAGCAGCCCATCCCACAGCTATATTCTCATTGAGTATAAGTAGCCTATCCGTCCCTACGATATTATTTATTGCAGGGAGGTACTATATTTGTTAGATAGCTTCCGTGTGAATTACTGAAAATCTGCGAAGTAAAGTGTGCGTTTGATAGAGAGAGAGAGAGAGAGAGAGAGAGAGAGAGAGAGAGAGAGAGAGAGAGAGAGAGAGAGAGAGAGAGGGGGGGGGGGGGTGTTTCATCAGAAGGGTGACAGAAGGGGAGGAGCCAGCCTGCTGCTCGCTACGGTTTCCTTTGCTCTTCCAAACGAATCTTGAAACGTTTGTGAACGGTGGACTTGTTTTCCCCGGGAGCTGGGCACTAGTTTGGATAATTTCTTATACCGGGAGAGAACAAACTAATACAGGTAGGAGAGAATATGCAGTTTTGTGCAGTCATAAGAGGGGACCACTTCCAGTCGCATTTAGTAGCCTTTTTTTCCCTTAAACAAGAGTAAAGCGGACGGGAACTGGGCAGGGGTTCACCGAGGATGTAATTGAGAGTTGTGGGTTCGCAATTCTTCGAAAGAGGCACACAGGACGCTGGTATTCTTCTCTGTTGTCCCACCTGCGTCTGTACCTGTTTGAAATAACTATAAGAATGACCAGTAATTCAATGAAATGCGCTGTTAAACTATCGCCCCAACTGATTTTATCCGTTCACCACCCTTTTAACTGTATTGCGTTTTGGTAGCCTAGGTCTACTAATAAGATTCATAAATCATTGGAGCAGTCAAATGGTTTGTGGGAAATGTTTATTGTGATTTCTATCGACCCGTGGTTTTAATTGATTCGTGACTGCGTCGCTATATTTTAAAATGTTCTCTCTTCTCTTCCAGAAAACCATGTTCCTGCTGCTGCCTCTCGTGGCCCTCCTGCTCGGCGGGGAAACGGTGCTCCCTGCTGTCAGCGGCGGCCCCCCGGACAGCGACCGACGGCTGAGCAGCATGTCCGAGACGGACGGATACTGGGACAAATTCAGAGATGTGAGTTTTACCCGAGTCATGATGTTGTGGCTCTAACATAGGCTTTGCTTTTTTCTTCTGCTTACGAAAGCCTTTTCAGAAAGCGTCACAGCAGGGTAAACACCGGTTGGAATTATTAATAGCCATATTCGGTCTGTTTGATTTAAGTATGGCAGAACAATACACGGGGGATTATTGTAAGCTGCTATAACACTTTCCTAAACAAGCTCCCCAACTGAGCCAATACGTTTGTAATATAGTTTGTAGTTATAAATAATGATATGACTGTGTACACGCAGCAGCATGGAGCAACAACATATATGCCTACAGACATATTGTTTATTTTGTATTCAAGACATCATGTTAAGTTTATTACATATTTATGCACTTTTCAATCTACTCTCTGTTTTTGCATTGCAAATGACGGCCACCTGAGTTCAACAACCCTGTAGTCAACAAGATGATTGTTTTAATACAAATATAAAAATATACAAATATGCAAATTTAATATTAATTACCTCGACCTTATGGTGGTTTATCTGAAACAAACGACAATATGCAGCTTAGCTTTATGCATAACAAACGCAGATGCTGGCATTTAGCTTGAGCTGAGACTGCTCTTATCTCTTAGCAAGAGTTACTTAGTAAGAGTGTTTTCCAGTGGACTAGAGAGTTTGCATGGTGGTGTTTTCTTTAAAGACAGAGCAGCTACACACTGGCATAAGGCTGACCTAGAATAATTGAGCAACTTTTTCCTGGTTTGTGTTATTTTTACTTGAAACTCTACTCAAACTCTAACCACACACACGGTACACACGGTACACACACGGTGTACACACACACACACACACACACACACGCACACGCACACGCACGCGCACGCACACGCACACGCACACATGCACACACACACACACACACACACACACACACACACACACAGAGTAGGGTCTTTAGTTCCAAAGTAAGCCACCATGTTCTTCAGGGGAATTAGTAGTCAGTAGGTTTGACAGTGGAGTCCAGCTGGGACTGCGTCACCTCTAAAGAGTGTGTGTGTGTGTGTGTGTGTGTGTGTGTGTGTGCCTGGGTGTGTGTGTGTGTGTGTGTGTGTGTGCCTGTGTGTGTGTGTGCCTGTGTGTGTGTGTGTGTGTGTGTGTATGTGCGTGCATGTGTGTGTGCCTGGGTGTGTGTGTGTGTGTGTGTGTGTGTGTGTGTGTTGTCTGAACTCAAAGGGGATCATGTCCCTAGTCACACCAATCATCTGGCTCCACTCATGCTTGCTTTTCTATTTGTTTTGTCACAGTTTCTGTTCCTAACTTCTCTGTGGCTATTTTTGTGGATTAAAACATATTCAGCATAACACATAGCCAATAGTCCCATTGTCTAATTGTACACATTCTAAAGTTGAATTCATCATATTTTGGTTTCAGTCACTATATTTAGTCTTCTCTTGGCATTGCCTCGCCCCTTCTCTCATGATAGTACTCGTTCACAGTCTTTGGTATTTCATTCGTTTTTCTCGCGCGCTCTCTCTCCCCCCCCCTCTCTCCCCCTCTCTTTTAGTTTCTCTCTCGCTCCCCTTCTCTGTGTAGCTGTTTCTTTCTCTGCCTCTTAGAAACTCCTGTATGATACGATGAAACGTTTGTGCTAAACTGCTAATCGGAATTGTCTTCGTTACAATAGCCGTCA
>OOFB01009933.1:18167-35331 GCA_900323305.1 Trachyrincus murrayi | reverse complement strand
ACACACACACACACACACACACACACCACCCCCAGGAGAATCAGTGTTTCCTCGTCTCAGCAGTCAGTGGTGAAACAAGCTTGTATCCCCCCTTCCCATCCCACATGTGATAACAGCACCCTGAACACAAACAAGGTCAATGGTTAAATACATGAAACATGCTTTTCTTTATCCAGTTCCCAATGCGCCCACTACAGTTGGGCAGCTGTTATATAACAAAGAGAAGACAAAGGGAGACACATCTGCTCTCTGTGTCCCCTTCCTGCTCTCTCTCTCTCTCTCTCTCTCTCTCTCTCTCTCTGTCTCGCAACATTTGCTCATCACCACCAACAATGCCAGTATGCTTTCGCACGAGACCCCCCCCTGAGCCCAGAGCCAATTGCATAAGCGACTTTGGTGCATACCAGCACCAAAGTCAACACACATGCATGCTCCCAGAGTGAATGGGAAAATAATCCTAAGTCATCATGACAGACCCAGAGTGGATGTCTCTATTTAGTCATTTAGCAGACACTTTCATTCAAGATGACTTACAGTGAATTCAATGGACATGGATTCATGGACTCCTACAGACAGACTGCAGACATTTGGGTTCAAACCCAGAACCTTTCGGTTGAGAGTCAAACATCCTCACCACTAGACTATCCTAGCCCCCGATTTGATATTCTAACTTATGGACGATGATTATGTATCATATGAGTATGGTATCGTATGTCTGTGAGTCAAAGCTAATCTGTGTGTGTGTGTGTGTGTGTGTGTGTGCATGCATGCGTGTGTGCGCGCGTGTGTGTGTGTGTGTGTGTGTGCATGCATGCGTGTGCATGTGCGTGTGCGTGTGTGCGTGTGCGTGTGTGTGTGTGTGTGTGTGTGTGTGTGTGCATGACTGTGTATCCCACAGGGTTTTTGGGGAGAGTGAACCTGCCAGCCCCTCTGATGATTCCCTCTGGGAACCCACACGTTCACCACAGTGGAGAATCATTGACGCTCATGTGCAGGTATGTCCCCACAGACACGTACACAAACACTATTACTTGTACTGGCATGCTATCTTGGCCAGGTCCCCCTCGAAAAAGAGATTTTAATCTCAAGGGTTAAATAAAGGTTAAATAAATAAAATAAATATTGCTATATGATTACATCATTGTTATTATTATAACAACATTAAAGGTGCTGTAGGTAGGATTCGAGAGTTGTAAAGATAGAGAGCAGAAAAGAGCAGAGAGAGCAAGAAGAAGAATATTTCCCACCTGCCTGAACTTTCATAAACGGATCAGATAAAGCCAGAGCTGACGATGCGATCTGACACTGAAGGAGACGCAGAGGATTTTGCAGGGATTTCAAGAGAAACACACATATACACACAGAGACCACAGAAACCACTGCCAGGAAGTCTGTGGTCGGTGGAGACCAATCAATTCGTTAGCATTTCCTAGCATTTCCATGTTTTTGTGGGTCAGATAGGGATGTGTGTGTGTGTGTGTGTGTGTGTGTGTGTGGGGGGGGGGGGTCTTAATCCCAGTGGTCCAAGAACTCATTTGCTAAGATTAGAGAGTTGTGCCTCATTTTGTCATGCCAGGAATGCTGAGCTCTGCTCATCTCTCTAATACAACGCTTCCCTAGAAGGCTATATATATATATATATATATATATATAAAAGGTTGGAGCGCATGCTGTGTTTCTGCCCCTGCTGCTGACCCAGAGTGCTGCAGGCAAAGGCAATGGTATGCAAAACATGTTTGAAGTTCCACTGGGATCACTTTAATGGGCGCTTTAAAATGAATAGTGTGTGAAAATATGTGTTACTAGGCAAGCCTAGTTACTTCATCCATGAGAAAGATGTTCCGGAAACATTCACACGAAACACATGAATTTTTCAGTTTCAGTCAGTGTAATGGGCATCTAAAATCAGCGCAATAGAAACATTTGGGGGCGAAAAAACGACCAAAAATATAAAGTTCTTCCTCTTGTTTTGGTGTTGAGGTAAAATCTGGTATTCTAGGGTATGTTAAAGAGTGGAAACTCCTTCTCTTGTTTGCGCACTCAACGTATGTGATACAAGATTTGTGTTTTGAAGTAAAACACTTATCACTATAACCGTCCATCCATCCTGTACTTTTAAACAATACGTCACACCATCTCAGACACACCTCTTCTCTCTCCTCTTCGATTGGTTCACTTGTCTCGATTGACAGGGGCGCGGACCAGCTGCATTGGGCCCTGCCGCGGAATTCCCTCTCTTCGGACGGGGTGGCGGTGGAGGACTGCGAGCCGGGCCTCCACTCCCACTGCAGCAAGCTGACGATCAGACACCTGTTTGCCAACGACACGGGCACCTACACCTGCAGATACTCTCACGACGGCCCACACCACAAAACCCACGTGTACGTCTACGTCAAAGGTGAGACTTGCCAGGCGGCAGGCAGGAAGGTGCTGCTAATGCTAAAACCAGGGGTCGATATACTACATACAGATGCTATATGTGAAAAGGTTACAGCCAACGATGTCCTTCGTCCAATTCACGGGCTGTGACATCACTCGTCGGTTCATTCAGTGTTAAGTCTAATGTAAAACATTAAACATTATGTTCTGAATAGCTAAATGTTTTTTTTCCTAAACTGTAACATAGGTACTATACTATTATTTATCAGTGTTTGTGTTTTTTGTCGTGTTTGCCATATGTGAGAGAAAGAAATAAAGAAAATAATTAACAAAAGAAAGAAAAGTTAAAGAGCAAAAGAAAAAGAAAAAAGGCAAAAAGTAGGAAGGTTAAGAAATAAACACAAACAAAGAAAGTCAGATGTAGTCTTCAAGCTTGAAGAGCAGCAGCAGCAGCAGCAGCAGCAATCATTTGTTAATCATTTACTACCGCTCCAAGACCCGTTCAGTGAGAAGAGCTGGCTCTCAGGACTCCAGACTGTTCAGAAGGAGTTGAGACTCTCCTGAGAGTCTATGGTGCCATGGCTTCGTCTGGAGCTAGGAGGGAGGGTTCCAACGCACGGGAAACACTGCTCATTGACTATGATTTCCTGCCCTGGCTACTGTTTTTAAAAGCGTCTCTTGAAGCACCTCTCCACCCCCCACCCCCCCCGTAGAAGTCTATCGTCACTTTAGTTTCAATAGTTATCTCGTGCGAGAGTTGTTCGAGAGCACATGATGATTTTGCAAGAAGTTTGAGTGTGAGTTGCCACAACATTGCAATATTTAGTCATGCGACCAAACTCCAGTGCCACACCCTGTTTGTAACTGTCAAAAGTCGACAAGCCAAGCAGAGATTAAATTAAATGAGCTCGGTTTGATTTTTGACACAATTACACAAGTAGTAGGCCTAAAAGTATGAACAAACAAAACGACATGGTTACTCGAAACAACATTAAAGTCTAATCAGAGGCACGCACCCCTTTCCTCCCTGGGCTCTCCAAGCAAGGCCTGCCAATCACCTGCTTCCCCTTTAGTGATTTACCAGCATGTTGCCACCATGTTTAGTCTAACACACACCTTTCAACTTTTTATTACATAATTGTCCATGTGTGCTATACAAATAATGGAGCCTTTATCACACAAGTACGTCTTGACTTCATTATTTGTTTTAGCTGAGATTCCCCACCACAGACGCGTGGATCCTGGCTGCCCAGCAGGAACAAACGGCAGGCCTCTGTTCTCTGTCAATGGCATCCACAGCCAGCCCCATCCACAGCCAGCCCCATCCACAGCCAGGCCCATCCACAGCCAGGCCCGCTCCATCCTGTTTGATCTCTGTGTCGCACAGCCCCACGCTTGCCTTGATTAAATTGGGATTTGGGCTGAAAATGATTTTGCTCTACATACCTTTCATAATTCGTAATTCACTCCAAAACTTCCCTAGAGGGGCAAGTAAATAAGAGACCTAAAATCTACTTTTAACTATTTAGTTCTACGGCACTGTTCTCCAAAATGACTTACAGTGAATTCAGATACATGGGAACAGTTAGAGGCTGGACATCTTGCCCAAGGATGCCAGCAGGTAGTTGTGGACATTCGAGAATTAACCCCAATGACCTTTGGGTTGGGAGCCGAGCCCCCCTACACACTACTGTATTCCTGGCTGTGTTGTAACGTTTGCTGCCCCTCCCTTTACAGATCCCCGGTACCCCTTTGTGGAACAGTATGAGCCTGTCCCCCAGGCCATTTATATATACAGGCACGAGACCACCCTCACAGTGCCCTGTAGGACCACCTCTCCTGATGCAGTCGTAACATTGAGTAGGGTAAGGCATTCTTTCTTTATTCATTTTTATATGATGTCACAAATCATTTAGCCTCTTTGACACACACATAATCATCATGTCACTGACCTGATTTTACAGGTACTGTTGTGTCTGTGGTTATTAGCAATATACACACATTTACAAACTGTTTACTAGACTTTGTTTGACATTGCATACTAACAATAGTAATACTTTCGGGAAAAAGGCTCTGCCCTTCGGCGTTCCCGGGCAGTGACACAGGTTGGATGTGGACGTCACGGTGATGTCAAGGGATCCGTACATCGGGAATGTCTGAGTACAACAAACACAGTCTGTTTGCCCTCCGAGTGTTTGGTCAATTCTCCCATGTGTTGTGAGTTATACAAGTCATAGCCGCAAGGAAGCAGAGAGGGGGACAGTGGCCACTTGAAGGGAAGCCCAGGGCCAGCTCAGGGAGCCATTCTGTCTGCTTCCTCTAAGGACAGGAAGGTCTTCCAGGAGAGTTTTTTTTCTTCTCAGAATAGATCCACCGTCTAAATTTAGTCGCACATCTTTTGCAAACATTATGTTGTGGAAACGCAGTGGAAAACAGTAAACCGGGTGTAATCAGATCACACAATAGGTAATGATGTCCCAGAGGATCGTTTAGTTTTATGGTGTCAGGTATCAGTTAGAGGTACAACTGCAGGTCTATTTTCACTGGTTTGTTTGCAGCATGTGGATCAGTTCTAGTTCTTACATAACAAGACAGTTGTAGAATGCAATCACAGGCAGTGTGTGAAGGTATCTGGACCTAAAGGACAACAGAGCCAGCAGATGGCCAGAATCCATGGCATAAAGTCTTAAGACCATTACGACCCTTCGTCAGAGTGCCTGGTGAGAAAAAAAACACACCTTACCAAGAAGGCAAAGATAGCAGTTATGTTGACTTCCTTCCGTGAGAATGTCTACCGCATCCCTCCTCCCTGTTTTCTGTCCTTCCTTCCTTGCCTCGCCTCCTTTCCCAGCTCAACTTTGGCACGAGAACAAACACCAAAAGTAGAAATCTCTGGTTGGGCAAGAATTTGCAGCTTGATGACGCTTTACTACAGTCAACACAAAGGCATACAAAAACATGTTCATTATTCATTGGGCCTTCACTTGGACGGGAAATTGTCCCGAACTGAGCACCACTACAGTTTGGGTGTTTCACAACAACACAAATTACATGAATCTGTCTGGCTCAGTGGTCCTTGGACGGACAGATACAAAGTAATTTGTAAACATCACAAGTTTAGTGGCGGGGTGCTAAGTCTCTTATCAGACACTTTTATCCAACACTACTTGGGGTGAATTCAGATACAGGCCATTCAGGAGCAGCTAGGGGTTAGGCACCGGGTACAGGTAATCATTCTACAGAGACACGAGGGATCAAACCCAGAACCTTTCGGCTGCGAGTCGAACATCCTAGCCACTATACGTTGCTTTGACAAGACACATTCTCTGTCTGTCCATCCAGTCGCCACTTCCTTCCAAGGAGACGGTTGATAGTCCAGAATGGGACTCCATGGTGGGTTTCAAGATCCCATACGGCCCCACCATCTTCTACAGCATGATCACCTGCAGCACCAAGGTCAACGGTCAACAGTTTCACTCCAATTACATCCCTCGCAGGACCAGTAAGTCGCCACAAGCAAAAAACCGAAATCACTGGTCACTTTTTCTCTCTGGAAATGTCGATTCAAATGTGTTTGGGGTTGTTTGTTTTATGCTGAGATTACCTCCATGTTTGTTTGTTTCTGTATCTCTGATCCATTTTCCTGGGAAATTTCAAATTCCGTGTGTGGCAGTAATGAAGTACAGCTCATCTTATTTTGCAGCCAGTCTTCTAAGGAAAGTAAAGATCACCCCGAATACCACCAGGGTGTTAGTGGGAGACACCCTCGTCCTCAGCTGCTCTGGGGAGACCACCTATAATGGAAAAATCAACTTCACTTGGGATATTCCCGTAAGTGCTAAGAATTACACCGTACGTTATCAAGGGACAGCATTAGCTCATTGAGACTGAAATACCATACAGTGTTGAAATATAAGTGCCATTAATATATCACAATGTATATATCTAATATAGTTCATATTTCACAGTAATTGGTGTTTGATAGAAGACCTTTGTAGAGCTACACTTACAAGAGTATAACGTTGCTCTTATTAATACGCTGTAGTTTCAAGTTAATTTCTTCAGCGAAAACTAGGGATCACTTGTGTGCTCTTCTGCAATATCAAGTTACACATTATACTCATATTCTTAAACGTCCCCAAGGCCAACCGCAGTTTCTCAAAGAAGCTGACCAGGTCCGACGCAGCTCAGGCTATCGTGATGTCCCATTCCATCACACTCTTTGGCGTTACCCTGGAGGACGCCGGGGACTACAACTGCACTGCTCTGATTCCGAAGTCAAAGTCAATGAAATTGAGGCATGCAACAGCTAACGTCAACGTATTTGGTGAGTGCTCCTCGAAGCCAAAATAAAGGTCCAATGTTCAACCGCGGTAAAGATTTTAAGATAATTTGTCAGCCGTGTATCTTATTTTGAAGCATTGGTGCAGTTCTAGTGAGATCTCAAAACTGAACACAAAACTTCTCTTGTTTTTCGAGGTTACCCTAATCGTTTGTTCATTTGTTTGTGGTTTCAGAGCACCCATTCCTCAACCTTTCCTATAGATATAATCACTGTGCTGTCATCACGGTTACTGAGGGTGAAAAGGAGCTGGTGTTTGAACCCGTGGTCGATGCAGTGCCTCTACCCAACTTAATCACATGGTAAGTGAACACTTTCAAGAGAGTTGAAACCAAAGATGTTTGGGTTCCCCACATATACTCTCATCAGAGCTCTACTGTTAAAGTTGAGATGATGTAACGACTAGGGATGGACGAGTACTTGAGTACTCGATTTGGACTTCAGTATTCGTTGACTGAAAACGTCTATAGAGTAACATGAATACGAATTTAACAATGTTCAATAAATTAATTTCAAATAGCACTTGTTTTCCATTGTTGACTGATTTAAAAAAATGTGAAGGCATTAGATATTCTTACATGAGGATATAAAATATATAAAATGTACAAAAATAATGTCAGTAGTACTCAAATGTGGAAATTACTTCAAATGCCCATCCCTAATAACTACATTGAAATCCTATATCTCATCATCTGAATTGTCCCAAATGTGCAGGCATAAAGATGGCATCCCCATCAGGAAAAATTCTACCTGCTACCAGATCTCTGGCTTCAGCCTGACCCTCTCAGATGTCCAGGTCAAACACAGAGGGGTCTTCACCATCACCGTGGGCAACACAGAGAAGGGCCTCAACAGGAACCTCAGCTACACTCTGTTAGTCAACGGTAAGCTATCGCATCGCCGCTGATGGTCTTGAGGTAATCAAGCCCTGGTCCGACCATAGATGGATGCAGATGTGCCACGAACCGATGGCGGATGAAGATTTTTGAACATTTGGCAGTTAAAAAAAAAATTCAGGGTTCCATAGTATTAAAAGAAAATTCTCTTCTTTTGGACCGTGGATGGATGCAGAGCTCTTAGTCTGCGGGAGGTTGGGGGAGATGGGGGTTGGGTTTACTGAGACAGACGGCAGCAGGTATGCTCCAGTATGAGAGGAATTTCGGGGCTTGTTGATTCCAGGCCTCGATTGACGTAGCAGTGGCAGCTGGTGTTGATCATCGTGGGCCTTGCTCCCAGGGGCCGAGACTTCTACTACACATGCAGAACATACAATGTCAAGACCCCCCCCCCAACCACCGCAACCTCCACCACCAGCATTTATTTGCATCCTCCCCATATGTATTTACAGGGCCGACTTGTGTAAACAACTTCCCTGCACATGCTGTACTGTATATACAGCCCGAAGGAACACAGAGGAGCATGCAGAAAATCCAGTGTTATGATACGTCACACATTGTTTTATGTTCTGCAGGCCCGGGACATTGTAGTTGTAGTCCAGTGGTTGTTCCAGTCTGCTTGCTGTTAACGCACAATAGACCGACACACATTTCAGTTACTTTGAACTGGCAATGGTGAAGCTCTTTTCTCTGCTCTTGATCAGGAATCCCAGTGTGTGGTGTGGTTTATAAAAGGGTTTACACAGAAGATAAAGTCATGAAATTAGATTAGAGTTATAATAGATGCTTACATTTATGGTCGGAGAAGTAAAATATCAAAAACTAAAAACAACAATACAAACTTCAATTCAAGGATTTCAAGTGATTCTTAGATTTGCCGTAGTTTGACTTCGGTGGTGGGAAATCACCACCACCAGATCAGCATAGGGTCCCTGTGTGCTGTTCATTCATGTTTGGGCCCTCTCCCACGCCACTGCTCCCACTGATGTGGGCACAGGGGCCACATCTGGAGGGACAGACAGGAGGTTCATTCTCTGACCTGCAGCCCCAGGGCTAGCCAATCACCCTGCCCAGGCCTGTCTCAGAGTTCACAACACACTGCAGACTCACTGTTTTTTAATGCTTTACCTAAAGCTCTCTTTATGTGTTTCTGTGTTTTCGTTTGTGTGTGTGTGTGTGTGTGTGTCTGTGTGCATGTGTGGCCAACACAGTGAGGCCAACTATTTCGGAGGCAGAGCTCTCCAATGTGGACGTGCAGCCCTACATGTTTGGCAAGGAGCACCAGTTGACCTGCACCGTCTTCGCTGTACCCCACCCTAAGATCCTCTGGTTCTGGCAGCCATGCGACCCCGAAGCCGACCTCACCGAGTAAGTCTCCAGCTGGGTCACTCATTAACCAAAGGATTAATGGTTAAGGGCTGGGATTGGTATGGCAACTGTGAGTCACTCTGTCAATCTGAAAGGGACATGTGAATGGTGCTCTACATATGGCAAACTGTTTGACATTTTATCAGTTAAAAATGTATTTAACCAATAAATAAGGATTTATTTAGAACAGAGACTACTTGACAATAATGACCAGTGTACATTCATAAGAGGAAGAGGGAGAGAGAAATAAAGAGAGAATGTGCAGACTATACATCCCAGTATTAACTTCCTTTGAGAAGGGGATTCATATAAGAGTCAGTCCAGCCTGGGAAGTCGGCTACTAAAACAAGCCGGAGTTCTTTAGTTGACTCTGATCCAGCACGTAGCACATTAATCATGAAAACGAAACTCAAGGTAAAGCCCGGGAGACTACAGCTCTTATTTGTGGTCATCGGTTCTTTGGGGCCTAGGAAAGCAAGACAGAGGGGAAATATATTAATCTCAGGCTCCCCGAGCTGTTTAAAAGCTGACAGAGCACCCGCCGGTGAAAAGCCTCCAAGATCCAGGCCCCCGTGAGTGACAGCAGGAGACCAGAGATCCGTAAGACCGGGCCAGAACAATGGGCCATTACGCTGGGGTTATCAGTACCCACAAATGCAAGCAAAAACAAAGCTCTCGGCTAGCAGCACAATGGAGGGACTAAATCACATTTCACTTCAGATGGTGTAACTCGACAAGTGTTTCGCCAGCAATTAGCTCGACAAGTGGCCCTCAAGAAAAATATTGTCTGTGGCTGTGAAATATGCGGTAGAAAATAATAACAGAGTCGAATGCGGTGTCAAATAGTCTAGGCAGGCGTGAAGGTAATCAGGGCTGGCATAAACGCCTGGGCTGAAACTTCTTCTCTCCAGTTAATGAGACGGAAGAACAGCCACAGCCTGGTGGGAGGCCCAACTGTCGAGAGATGTTTGTTTTACACCGGTTCAAACCCCGATCAGAGTACCTGTCTCTGCAGATCCAACTGTTTTCACCATTGCACCATTCAGTCCTCAGAGTTGCTCTCTCAGTGGCTCTGCAGGAGGGGGCAAGGGAAGCAGACGAGGCCCGGAGGTGGAGACTCGGGTTAGGAAGCAAAACTTAGTGCGCCGGTCTTAGGTGGCTGGGAATGGGAAGCCAGGGTGAACAGCGGGGAGTCTGCTCGGGTCCGGGTCGCTGGCTTTATCAGCAGGTTGAGGAGTTATTGGCCGCCCCTTGTTGACCCGCTCAGGTCTGGGGATCGGCCTTATCTCCCATGGCCAGAGTGTGGAGGGGAGGAGGGGTTTCCTGTCCAAGGTGACGCACAGCACGGCCCTTCCTGTCATGCTGCTGTTTCCTTCGCTGCTTCTCCTCTCATCAGCCTGATTGTTTCTGAGTGTGAGTGTGTGTGTGTGTGTGTGTGTGTGTGTGTGTGTGTGTGTGTGTGTGTGTGTGCGTGTGTGTGCGTGAGTGTCCACAGTGTGTGGTTGTGTCAGAGAGCAGCCTTTCTTTATAGTTGCTCCCAGCTCCCTCATAATGGAAGCTGATCGCCAGTCCCAGTCCCACAGGACTAGCAGCCAGAGCCAGACGTTCTACAGTGGCAATGAGAATATCGGACCCAAAATCTGTTGCATTGTATGCTCCCAAATTATCAGGATCTCCGACCACATAAGCATCTTCACCATTGTGGATTGGGATTAGTAGGGCATCCACTGAACAATGGATCCCATTTCACATACAGTTTTCCCAGTGGACAGATGTGTGAGCTGAGCTGTATTGTCTTTCCCCCTGTAGGTGCATGTATTACACTGAGCCCATCCCTGTAGAGATGGACAGCAGGGGAGATTACCCCCGCAACTGGATTGAAGCGATGGACACCGGGAATAAAATGGTGCAGGGAAAGAACAAGGTAATTCATAATTTGTTCATGATTGTCTTTATTTCATTATCAAGAAAAGACACAACTGTACCATGATCCATCTCATTAGTCCATCAGTCTTAGTTCAACAGTAATGAAATCACACTGTTTTTGATACAGTAATGTTTGCCATGTTTTGAAAGTAGTTAATCTTGTCTGCAGCAATGCTCATTACAGCAGATCACAACCGACATGAAGGATTTCTTTACTCATGTCATAATTGTGTTGTTATGTATTTGTTATGATGATCACCATATATAGGACATCTGTATTGTAGATTGAAGAGATTTAGCTTACATGCTTTACTAATGAGCCTAATTTCCCCATCTGGGGTTAATAAAGTACATCTTAACTTGACAAAAATTGTGTTAGTCAGGATCAAGCTGTGATTCGCTTTTACCACCCCCACCATCACGTGAATCAAATGATCTGGTGTTCTTTTGCTCTTTCCCAATACATCAACGCCTTATAACTGACAAACGCCAATCTTTTCCCACCTGCCAAAATATATAGTCTGGTATTTGTGAAGCCGGCCCTGTAAATGAAGCAGCTGCAGGACCCGCCTGCCACTTGCCAAAATGACGCTTTTATTTTGAAATCAGTGAATCTCCCCGTCTGCTAGAAGATTCCCAGTGCACTGCACGCCTCATAAATAGCACGAGAGCCGTATGGCTGAAGCCAAGCGTGTACCATTGACCCGTGATGTACACTGTAAGCGGCGATGTGCTCTTTGAGTACGTGCGTGGGTGGTGATTACATCATACTAATTCACAATAGGGCACTCTTTCAAATATATTTATAGTTGTCCAGGTTTACAATACACAGTAGATCGTAAGATATTTAGACGTAAACATTTTAGCTTTAAGTTGTCACAATCAATGTTAAAAAACCCAAAAAAATCAGCTGTTTTCTAGTGTTATGAATATCGCCATGTAAACCCCTAGCATTCTGTAAGCTAGGGACTGTAGACACACCGAGAAGTTCCTGAGGGAGAGGGCTGTTGCTACAGCCACTTATCCCCACCATAATGAGGAGCAGACCTTGCCAAGAGTCTATCTATAGGATTAGGTGAGAGTACACCCACACCCGCCCACCACACCTTCAGCAGAGCAGGTCAAACTGGAGCATAAATCCACGTCAATCCACCCGAAGACGTCAGCTTAAGGAATTACTGAACAAACATATGAGCCGGTCTTGTAAACTTTCACAGAAAAGGTTGCATTGCTGTCGCTGCCGCGATCGCAGCGGTGATTTATACCGTACATTTTATTCCCCCTTGAGACGCTTTGAGTGGAATGAATTTAGAATCGCATCAAAATGTTATGCGCAACTTGTGATCGGGATTTCGTCCACACAATCAGGGATTCGACTCCGAAGCGTTGAGTGACGTGAATAGGGAGCCGGCCGCTATTTACGAGCTCTCGTCGCCAAAAAGTGGGTGCTTTATGAGGGTGAACGCTGAGGGTCAACGACAACACGCACTGGTTTGAAAGCAGAGGGTTTGGTTCAGAGTGAATTCCTCTCTGTCAGCTCGCATAAATCGCAGTGGCCCATGAATCAGAAAGTGGTCTGCCCTGGCCTCAGAGAGAGAGAGAGAGAGAGAGAGAGAGAGAGAGAGAGAGAGAGAGGGGGGGGGGGGGGGGCTCCTCCCAATGATGCTTAGTGGAGAAAAGCGGGGGCCGTGGTGGGGACGGCGGTGGGGGTGGGCAAAGACCCCCCCCAGGGGTCACAGTGCACGGTGTGCCTGGTCAGGTCACCACTTAGGGACTGTGTGCACTTGTTGGAAATGTTTTTCGGTCTCGGATTACATCGTTGTGTGAGTAATAGCGGTAACGCGACACCTCACAGCCGTTCTGTCAGTGCCGTGACAAATGTCATAACAACGCGGAGTGGACAACATGATTGAAGCAGCGACATCTATGCTTTCCACACGCGTTCTTCTCGTGAGTGGGAGCAAGCGTGTCCTGCCGGCGGTGGCGATGTTGGAAACGTTTAAGAAGTGTAATGGCTAAACTGACTAGGCTTTTGAAGGTCAACACAATAGCACGAAGAAAAGCGAGGAATGTCCAGGCCAGCTAAATGGCGAGACAATGCACACACAGCGTTCGGTGCGTTTGATGTAGCTGTCCACTGAAAACAGATGTCACTTTGCATACAAAAGACAGCCCCACGGCATCTGGAAGCAGCCCAAACCCTCCTAAATTATTATGTCTACCGGAGCCATTGGAAATGTGTCCGGCTAAGCGCAGCGACAGAATAGAGGAATAGTGTCATGGGCAAGTGTGCTCCAGGAAATGACATGTAACCCAGGCTGCAGGTCTGCGTGGCTGGAGTTTAGCAGAAAAAGTGGGTTTTAAACCACCAGATGTATCCTTCCATTAATGTGGAGCACTGTTAGAACACAGGCCAGTCGTACGCCAGACCCTCGCACCTTCCCCTGGAGCACCAATCACTGCACTGTTCTTAATAGGAAAAACCTTCCAACACAGTTGCAATGCTGGAATTACAGCACAAACCTTGTGGTTTGTATTGGTTATTCCGTTGTATAGAACACTTACAAGGATCCCTTTCATTCTGATTAGACCGTGGGGACACTGGTGGTGGGAAAGGCTAACGTTACTGGCGTCTACACCTGCAAGGCCCAGAACGAGGCGGGCTCAAAGGAGTGGAGGATCCCCTTCTACGTGGACGGTAAGTGACTCATCAGGAGAAGAAAGCCAGCCAATGAAGGCTAAAAACCTAACATTTAACTTTTAAACTCTAAGCTCTGTTGGAACTGGCAAGAAGAACTGCTGCACTCGGGTTTTATTGCCAGGCGTACGCAACCATACATCAGACTCTTTCACATTGCAATGACCCTACACATATGCACTGTAATGAATTGCAAGAGCCGAGCAAGAATGTGCAGATTGCACTGTGTAATAAAGAGACCGAAGGGGGTCATTAATTGAAACCATCTCCCATCGTAGCAGCACAGCTTTAGTTCGCCAGAGAGGAAAATATATCGTGGGCCATATGGCAGCTTCTAATGGCACGCGCTCATGTAAAAAAACAACTCTGTATGAATGCATCTCTCTCTCTCTCTCTCTCTCTCTCTCTCTCTCTGTCTCTGTCTCTCTCTCTGTCTGTCTCTCTTTCTCTCTGTGAAGCTGATGATCCTAAGAAAGTTACTTTTTATGTGAATCGGAGAACTTCCAAATATTTCCGAGAATGAGGTAGATGAGGCAGTTATGTAATAACGTCAGAATGCACCGAGACGGCATGTCTTCAAGCGCTCCACGATATCCCATTAAGGGATGAGAAGGACAAAAATGGGGTTGACCTTGGGTTTAAGGTCACGCGAAAGACGCTGACCACCAAACATGCCCCCCCCCGTCCCTTTAGTGTGAGAGAATTCCTCAGAGGAAGCTTTGCTCCATTCCAGAGGTGGGGATAACTGAGCACGGTGGAATGCTAGAGAAAAAAAGAGGACGGAATTGTAATAACAGCTGTCTTCTCTTACGGAACACAGAATGCTTTCCAGCGTTCTGAATAAACAAGCACAGTCTGTCTCCCCTGGGGGCCATCTCCGGCTGCGCTCCCATTGGTCGAGAGCAGAACCGCCATCAGCAATGCCGTCCACCGGCAACGTGCTTCCAATTAACAGTGATGAAACAGGAAACAACTGCACATTTGACATTCCTGGCCTCGGCGGCGAGCAGCTCTTGTCTTCGGGACTGCGCTGGTTGTAGGGCTGGGGTTAGGAGTCAGCAAGGAGCCAGCAGGATATGTGACTGTGTCCGCAGTTGCTCACAAATAGACTCCTGCAAAGCTCATTCAAACACCACTTTCTATAACTGTAGTTTGAACACAAATGCAATGTATATATATATACATACATATGTTTAATAGTAGGATTTCACTTTTGAATAAAAGCATCTGCTAAACATTAGTAAACAGTGAACAACCACTGCACCTCATTCAAAAGTCATATGTTTCCCAGGGATAATGGTTATGTGTTCACATCCCCCCGCGTCGCTGTAGATCGCTCTGACCACATGATCATCGAGCCCCAGACCGCCATTGAGGGAGAGGACATTACGCTGACCTGCCGGGCCACGCGCTACCTGTACTCGGAGCTGCAGTGGTTCGACCCCCAGAACCGCACCATCACCTCCATTGTGTCCAGGCGCCGGCTCGACCCTTACTCCATCTCTCTGGCGCTCACCCTGCACAACGTGTCCAGGGGCAGCCACATGTCATCGTACCACTGTGGTGCCCAGAACCACATCAACCACAAGTTCATACGCAAGACCTTCGTGCTCAAAGTGGAGGGTAAGGAGATCTCGGAGATCCGAACATGGCCACCGCTTAAGTCAAGGTTTTTGTGGGAGGGACTCTTTTGTTGTTGGCTGTAGACTTAATTTGGATACCTGCTCCGGGTGTGTCGGAAAGGCAAATGTATACTGTACTAAATGCATTTGCTTAGTGTTGATTACAAATCTCAAATTCATTTAGTAATACTAATCGCAAGACTTTTTTTAAAGAAATGGAAATGGGAAGGAGCAGCTGAAAGAAGCAGCTTATGTATTGTGTTGCAGGGAGGGAGCGACCGTGGCTGATTCAAAATCTGACCGATCAGGACGTGAACAGCAGCAGCACGCTGACTCTGGCCTGCTTGGCGTCAGGGGTTCCCGTGCCGCTGATCACCTGGTACAAAAACAACGTCCAGGTGCAGGAAGGACCAGGTAAACATTACTGTTCTGACTGAACTATAGTCTGACCTAATGTCAAGGATTGTTGTCCTTTGAGATTGTTAATGTTGACGCAAAATAAAATAAATTTACCAGTGTTTTGCACTCATACTTTTATTGGCTTGTTAATCGTTATCGCTATTAAATCGTTATTGTTATTAAATCGTTATTAAATTGTTTTATAGATTTCACCCATGTAAATTAAACTGATTCCAATGATACTATGATTATAAGAGTGACAGTATTTGACCCTCTATGTTTTACCATGTGGGTTGCAGGTATAACTCTGGGGGAGGATGGGGTCCTGACTATTGAGAGGGTGAAGAAGGAGGATGAGGGTCTGTACGAGTGCATGGCGAGCAACGTGGAGGGAAGCATCAAAACCAGAACCTTCATCACGGTGACCGGTAGGTGGCCAATCGGATTATCTAAAATGACTGTAGTACTGAATATACTGTACAGCAATTAACGATGAAACTGTACTGTATACTAATGACCCTGCACTGGGTCAAGATTGGAGTAGAGGGGCTGTGGCCACTAAAATGAAGGGAGACTCGAAAGTTGATTGGAATGAAGACAAATTAAATGTATGCATGGGCAGTCAAACAAAGAGGGTTAAACTGATCAAAAAGATTTGTTTTTGTTTGTTGCTGCTGCTGCTGCAATTAAAAGTGAACGGATGTTTTTTTTCCCATACTCACTTTTGAGAGAGAGAATGTTCTTTGTCTTGCAAAAACGTAAACAAAAAAGTACTCAACTGACTGAAAACGTGAAACACTGACAGGACATGATACCGATACTGACATGAAAGTCTGCAGGAGAAAACTAGATAGAGGCAGAAAGAGATATGAATAGAGAGCTTCAAGACCCCCGCTGTTCAACGTAATGGTAGCTTCGTCTCCGCTGCTAGATTAGCATGCATAGTTAGCAAAAAAATGTCAATGGAAAATAGCACTGAAGAGGAAAAACATGTTTGGTATGCATGTCCAAAACCAACAGGGAATAAACACTGAAGTGTGTATCTGCTTCAGTGTGTGTATATAACCGTTGGAAGATATTTGGGAAGAAACAAAGATGACATATTTTTTTAACCATATTCAACAATCACACTGCCTGGTGCCCTAACATAGTTCTTAACAATTGCAAAGTGATTTTTATTACATTTGAATCTCTTCTTCTATCAGATTCCTTCTTCACAACTTCCCATATCAACACAAAGATTTTTTCTAAATATTATTAAAAATACAGTATATACAAAACAACAAGTTAAAATATGAATGGCAGCTGATTGACTTCCCTCTGCTGCAGGTGAGGAGGGGAGGGCCAACGTGGAGGTCATCATTCTGGTGTGCACGGGGGTCGCTGCCACCTTCCTCTGGATCATGCTCATCCTCTTCATCCGCAAGCTCCGAAAGGTGAACACCTACACATCTGGATCTGCAGCTGCATCCACATCTGGATCTGAGCCCCCCCCCCCCCCCCCCCCCCCCCCCCCCCCCCCCCCCCCCCCCCC